>JAQZBX010003963.1:0-60174 GCA_029593785.1 Cabassous unicinctus
TGTCATTTTTCCTTGTTTTGTGAACTAACACTTGTTCTTATTATAAAATTTTAATGGCAGAAAAAATAAATTTGTCACAAATTGAAGAGGATGTTGAGTAATAAGTTGTGCCATGTGAAAGTTTAATTGACTCTGATTTGTGTATACTGAACAGAAATGCCATCATGCTTAAAGATTCTAATGACCTGAAATGTTCATTTCTGTTGCAATAAGTTTATGGGCCCAATCAAAAAACATAATAAAATTGAAAGATTGCTTTGAAATCAGAATTTTTCCTCTGGCTGGTAGCAAAAGGAGAAATCAGAGAGCTATGAAGCCCAAGAGGAATTTGACTACCCATTGCTGGGTTTGAGGATAGAAAGCCCACATGCAAGAAGTGGAGAGTGTTCTCTAGAGGTAAGAGGCACATCTGGCTAACAAGATAGGAAATGGGGGCGTCAGTTCTACAATTGCATAGAACTGACTTTGCCAACAATCTGAATTATCCTGGAAGTGATTCTTCCCCAGAATAGGTAAGAGCCCAGCCCCTCTGACACATGAATTTAGCCCACAAGAGAAACCAGCTAAGCCCACTCAGGTACTGTGAGATAATAGGTGGGTGTCATTTTAATCTACTAAGTTTGCGGTAATTTGTTAAGTAGCAACAGAAAACTAATACATTGCAAAAATTGTAACTTAAGCTTAGATTTCTAATTTATTGTAAACATACCTGAATTGTAGCAAACAATATTAGGTTAAAAATGATAGAAAGTCTATCATGGTTTCCTTTAAAATATCTGGGGTTTTTTGAAGAAACCAGAGATGCACTTTTTCCTATGCAATCTAGGCATTAAAAAAAAAAGTCAAAGTCTAGTTGTATCAGATACAATGTGTTGATGGTAATTATGGTAACAGTCATTTGGCCTAAAAAATTTGGATGGCACAAAAAGCATAAAAACAATTAAAGCAGCAATTTGGATGATTTTAATAAAATAAATCTTAGTTATATTTAGCAATGACAAGAAATCATCAAAATAACAAGTCAAAGAGATTTGAAAGTTTACAAAATTTGATCAGAGACTATTGGCATTTTCCAATGACAAGGCTGTTCTCTCTATAAACTGTTGTGGACAGGTCAAATAGCAAAATCTGATTGTTTTATGCATATTTCCTTCATTTTCTCAGGGGAACATGAGTACATTCCACTCCCCCCACCCCTTCCAGCTTGCACAAAAGAAAAAGAAAAAATTTAAAGAAACTAGCCTAAATATGTACTAGACTATGATTCCCTGAAGCTTATTCATAAAATCTAATTTTTCTTTCCCAGAGCCTAACTGGCATGGGATATACGGGAAAGGGAGACAGAATAAATAACTGAAGATGAAGGACTAATATGGGGGATAAAAAATACTTCACGTGGGAGATATTAAGAAGATTGCTGGATACAGTGACCAAGAAATGGCAAAGAAAGAACTGAAGAGGCAAGTGATGCCGTTTTGTGTAGCCCAACACTTTTCCATAGAATCTTCACATTAGAACCACCCTAATTTAACAGTCCTGAAAACGTGTACGCCTTTCTAAATGAGGGGGTGGACTTAGCTAGCTTTTTGTGAGAGTGTGATCACTCCTTGACTAAAGTGGAACTGAACAGAACCAGTTGGAGAATTTCTCTATGAACAGAAAGAAAGTGGGCATACATCCATTCTTTAACTAGCAATTAATATCTTGCAGACAGATATCCCTTGTTCACCTGGAAAATAATGTATTTTAGAAATGAACATCTATTTTAAATTGTGTTAAACACATTGAAGTCTTAGATTTACCTAAGAAGCCTATCAAAGGTTTTTGGTCACAGTACAACTGTAGCAATTTGTGGGAAAATATATATGTTTAAGATGAGGAAGAATTTCACAATAGTTTTCACAATTCCAAGGGCTAGGATAATTTTTAAAAATCTGAATCTGGAACATTCAATTTCTGTGATGTATAAACTTGGTAGAAAATAATCATTAAGATTTTGGAAAAAGAATTTTGAAAACTCAGTGGAAAAACAAACTGATCTTAGAAAACAAGTCAATGAATAAAATGGGCAGATGACATTTTTTATTAGCTTACAAAATGTTTTCCTCATTTTTTTTCAGAGTTTGGGGCCAACATTCTATGCTGAATAAGCATTTTATGTTGCCATATTTTGAATTTCATGGGATTGTGCCAGAGATAACAGCTGACCTAGGGAAGTTACTCCACAGACTGTCCAGGAACAAAAGTTTAAGTCTCCTCCACTCATATATAAAAGCAGGTTAATCAAATTTCCCCTCTGTAATTCCAAATGAACTTAACAGGCTGGAGAGACAAGAGAGAAGGTTGGATGATGCATGGAAGGAGAATTTGTGTCTTAGCAACCCAAAGCCACACGTAAGCAAACATTTTGAGAGATCATAAAGACATAAGAATGAAAAAAAGACATACAGAATTTTTTAAGTAGTTTAAGAGGAATCACATACAAGCTCTGAGAATACGAGATGACAAGAAACTGTTCTCCCCAGCATCCTGTGCTACTGATGACTTTCTAGTTTCTCCCCAAGTCTATCAGGCTCCTTATGATTAACTTGATATTACAAGAACAATAGCATAAGTTCTTTTTTTTAAAATCATTAAATGAGCCTGGTGCCCTTATTCTTTACCACCAAATTATCCATTGCAATTTTATTATGAAGTAAAGCAATTAAAAGTAGCCCACAATTCTTTTATAAGGAGAAGATGGGAGATGAACATTTAATAGAAAATCTGTAGAAAACTGTAAAATAAGTGATAGACAGAAATATAATAATACTAGGATCCTTGGTATGAAAGGTAAGGTGATACCCTTTAGAAACCGACTCATTTTAATATATGACGACTGACTTTAGGAAGATGAGTCTGGTCAATTACATGGCCCTAATTTGTCAGTTTAGGGCCAGAACTGAATTGTTAAGGAAAACAGAGAAGTTGCTGCACCTAATATGTAGAGAAGACATCCCTGTGCTTTGGTTTGAAGATAGATTTCTTTTTACCTGTCTTCCTATTCACTAATTCTGCCATCCTTCCTGGAAGCTAAAACTCAATTTATATTGAAGGTTGAGAAATCTCTAAATATATGGGAAATGTTTGTATACTTGGGGTCTTAACTTGGGGGTAACCAGGCAGTATAATATCAGTCATATACTTTCTCCTTGGGTGAAAAGCAACAACAACAAAAACAACAAAAACAACCCTCCTAGCTAGGATGTGTTATGGTAATGGGAGATTGGTGAAGTAATTATATATTCTGGTAACTGGCATCCTGAAAGAAGCATGAGGTAAGGACCCCATGGTTCACTATATAGATTTTCACTTAGTCTTTCCATATGCATCTGCATATTTCATCCTGTCCTCCATAGCACAATTTCTCTGAACAACAACAATAGCTCCAAGCTTCTATAGTAAAATCTAGAAGAGGTGTTCCCTAGCTGTATGGAAAATAGCCTAGGACAATAAAATAATCTGTAATTCAATGTGTGTTTCACTTCTACACTCTGTGGAACCTGATCCTCCAAGATTCTAGCATCTCAGGGGTTTTGCAGCTGAATTAACTTGTTATCCTTTATATCCCTTCTCAGATGGTTGTGACTTTCAAAGCTCCCTTAATGGAGAAAGTCACCCCACTCTATATTTTGAAAAATGTGTGAAAATCTTTCACCAACTAGTATTTCTTGTCTGGTTCTTTTTGTTGTGGTAGCTTAACACAAAATATTCTTTTTATTTTTGCACTTATTTTACTGAAAATTTAGAAGGGAGAGAAAATAAATATGCATAAATTGTTCAACATGATTAATTGAAAATTCTGTGTTTTCAAATGTATGCTATTATTGCTTTTCTTTTTTATAATAAAATGATTTTTAGGAAGAAAAAAATACATATTATGAGTTGAAATGTGTCCCTTCAAAAGATATTTGTGACTCATGTGAAAACAGGGTCTTTGAAGATATTAGTTAAAATGAGGCCAATCTAGATGCACTGGGTACTAATCCAAGGTTACTGCTGTCCTTATAAGTAGGGAAAATGACTATAGATATATAGACACAGGAGAGAACACCATGTGATGACCGAGGTAGAGACTGAAGCCCAAGGACTTCCAGTAAATCCTCAGAAGCTAGGAAGAAGCAAGGAAGGATTGTCCCTTACAGATTTCTGACTTCTTGCCTCCAGAACTGTGAAACAATTAATTTCTGTTGTTTGAAGCCATCCAACTTGTGGTATTTGTTACAAAAGTGCTTGGAAATTAAGACAGTGCAGTCATACCTTGTAGGTATTGCAGATTCAGTTTCAGATCACTGCAATAAAGTAGATATTGCATAAAAATGGTCACATGAATTTTTTGGTTTCCCAGTGCATATAAAATTTATGTTTACACTATACTGTAGTCTAATAATTGTGAAATAGAATTTTGCTTAAAAAAACAATATACATTCCTTAATTTAAAAGTACTTTAATGCTACAACATGCTAACCATCATCTGAGCCTTTAGCAAGTCCTATTTTTGTGTGTGTGTGGAGGGTCTTGCTTCCATATTAATAGCTCTTGACTTATTAGGGTGGTGGTGGCTTAAGGTTGAAATAGCTGTGGCAATTTCTTAAAATAAGACAACAATGAATTTTGTTGTGTAGAGTGACTCATCTTTGCAGGAAAGTTTTCTCTTTAGCATGAGATGTTGTTTGATAGCATTATACCCACAATAGAACGTCTTTTAAATTGGAGTCAATCATTTTAAACACTGCCACTCCTTTATCAACTAAGTTTATATAATATGCTAAATCTTTTGTTGTCATTCCAACAATGTTCAAAACATCTTCACCAGGAGTAATTTCCATCTCAAGAAACAACTTTCTTTGCTCATTCTATGAGACACAACTCCTCATCCATTAAGCTTTTATCATGAGATTGTAGATTTTAGTCACATCTTTAGGTTTCACATTTAATCCTACTTCTCTTACTATTTCCACACTGTCTGTCATTAATTCCACACTGACGTCTTGAATCCCTCAAAGTCATCCATAAGGGAGGGGATTAATTCTTTCAAACTCCTGTTAATTTTGATATTTTGACCTCCTCCCATAAATCATAAATGCTCTTAATGGCATCTAGAATGGTGAATCCTTTCCAAAAGGTTTTCAATTTACCTTGCCCCCAGATCTATCTGTGGAATCACTATCTATGCATAGCCTTATGAAATGTATTTCTTAAATAATAAGACTTGAAATTCAAAATTACTCTTTGATCCATGGGCTGCAGAATGGATGTTGTGTTAGCATGCATTAAAACAACATTCATCTCTTTGTACATCTCCACCGGAGCTCTTAGAAAACCAGGTACATTATCTATGGAGAGTCATATTTTGAAAGGAATTTTTTTTCTGAGCATTAGGTCTCAAAATTTGGCTTAAAATGTTCAATAAACCTTTTTGTAAACTTATGCTGTAATACAGTCTTCATTTTTCCATTTTTAGACACAGAGAGCATAATTTTTAAGGGCCCTAGGAGTTTAGTAAGATAAGTGAACATTTACTTCAATTTAAAATCACCAGTTGCATTAGTCCCAAATAAGATTCAGCCTGTCCTTTGAAGCTTTGAAGCCAGGCACTGACTTCTCCTCTTTAGCTATGAAAGTCTTTGATGACATCTTCTTCAAATATAAGGCTGTTCTGTCTACAATGAATATCTGCCACCTTCATCAATTATCTTAGTTTGATCGGCATTTGCTGCTTCACCTTGCACTATCATGTTATGGATATGGCTTCTTTCCTTAAATCTCATGAACCAACCTCTGTTATCTTCCATCTTTTCTTCTGCATCTTCATCACTTCTCTCTTTTCATAGAATTCTTCATAGAAGAGAGTTAGGGCCTCGTTCTGGATTAGGCTTTAGCTTAAGGGGATGTTATCTTTTATCCAGACAACTAAAACTTTATCCACATCAGCAGTAAGGCAGTTTTGCTTCATATTATTCATGTGTTCACTGGAGTGGCACATTAAAATTTCTTTAATAACTTTTCCTTTGCATTCACATTTTGGCTGTTTGGTGCAAGAGGCCTAGCTTTCATTCTATCTCAGCTTTTGACAGGCCTTGCTCATTAAGCTTAATGATTTCTAGCTTTTGATTTAAAGTGAGAAAAGTACAACTCTTCCATTCACTTGAACACTAGGGTCCATTGTAGGATTATTAATTGGTCTTATTTCAATATTGTTATGTCTCAGGGAATAGGGAAGCCCAAGGAGAGGGAAAGAGATGAGGGAATGGCCAGTTAGAAGAGCAGTCAGAATACACACAACATTATAAGGGCGTGGTTTGTGGCATCCCAAAACAATTTCAAAAGAAATATCAAAGGTCGCTGAGAACAGATACCCATTAAAGTAATAAAAATAATGAAAAAGTTTGAAATATTGCAAGAATTACCAAAATGTGACACAGATACAAAGTGAGTTCATGCTTTTGAAAAAAGTGCCAATAGATTTGTTCGATGCAGGTTGCCACAAACTTTCAATTTGTAAAAGTTGGAATATCTGCAAATCACAATAATTACAGTGCAATAAAATAATATATACCTGTACCTAATGTCACCATAAAGATGACCTGAGTTACATGAAAATATAAAGAAACACATAATTTCTAAACATTCAAGTATTTAAAAGATGTGTAAGATGAAAACAAACTTTGCTTTTCCATCCTTTCCTAAAAAGATAATCAATACTAATAGTTTCTTATGATTCATTGCATTAAAAAAAATCTTATGCCTATGTCTATATATACTTTCTTTTTAATTGGGCTTATATTGACAGAAAAGAATAATGCTATTACATAATTCATTCCTTTATTGTATCATAACTATCTTTCCATAGTAGCTCTTACAAATGAATCTACATGAGTCAAATCAGAACTCACTGGTACATACACAATGGAGGACCTGCCAGAAAACAGCCCTCTCCAGGGACATCCAAAGGAACTGGCAGTGTGAGAAGATGAGATAATGGGTAATGTCCAATGATCTTGATTGAGCATTCAGTCAAATGTTTGGGATGTAGATTAGGACACATTTATGGAGATAACATAAATTGTGACCATCCAATCCATTCATTTATTTATTAAGATTCATTAAAACCCATTTAAGATATCTTGCCTCCCCAAAATAATATGCAGTCTTCAGGAATTTTTTAAAAAATTTTTGTTTCTTTTTTGAAAATAAGATGTCTTCATTTCTTTGCTGAGTTGGGGAGTACAAGCCAAATCAGTTACAGAATCATCTCTAGGACAGTAGCGAGCCATATTCTTCAAATTTTCCATCTATATATATATGAAACTCGGCTACATTCAGTTTTCTAACAGTAATTCCCAGAGCCAAAAGTGATATAGATCATCTTTCTCCTCTACCACCCTTTCTCTCACTCTTGGTTAACACTTCAGTTTGTTTGGTATTCTGCCTGATGACTGAAAACTTGATCCCCAAGAGCCTGATTTAATAATTGCCTTGTTCTTGTTATATTGTGGTTGCTGTGATAGTCCATTTACTGTTATCATTGGGTATGCAAACACTAAGACATGCCCCAGCGAATCTTCTGTGTCCTGGATGCAGTTCTCCATGGTCCACATCTACCAGAGCATATCTAGCTACTCAGGATAATCAGATAAAGTACCCCAGCCAGACCAGTAACCCTTCTTTGTTGCTTTTTCACTGGTTTGGAGACCACAAAAGAGTGATTCCATTTCAATGGAACCCCAATGATGTCCCCACCAGTTATGTCATCTTCTTCATGAACCAGGACCTTTACCCTGGTATAATTGAAGACTCTGAAAGTGGCTTCCTAGGAGTGTCAGCAATAAGAGACACTTCTGCTTCTACCCATTTGAATCCATATTGATAGATATAAAGAAAATGGGGAAATAGCAACACATATTAGGCAGTGGTTAAGTGTATATATTGAATCCTGAGGAGAGCATCCCAACTTCTCACAGAGTTAAATTCTAACTAGTTCCTTAACTGAGTCCTTAACAAGCCTTTCCTCTCTTCTATCAGGCTCACTGCATATGAATGATAAAGTACATGGTAAAAATCAGTGAATTCTGAGGTCATGAGAAAAACTTCACCCATGTGGCAGGCTCCTAGGACTTCATGGGGTTTCTTTCCCCCATATGGCATGTATTTATCTTACTAGGGCAATCAATGTACTTGTCAATTCCGGGTCACAGGTCCAGTTAGCATGATGTTATCAATACTTTCTGAAAAATGTTCAGGAAATAAAATTCCCTGAAGATAAAATTAAGAAAAAGGAGGAAATAACATATCCCTAGAAAAAGACAATGACTGTAAAATGTTGTAGCTTCAATATAAACTTGAATGGATTTTGATCCTCCCTATTCATGACATCAAAAAAAAATGCATTCATTAAGTGGCAATATTTATGGAATCACACCAAATGTCAAAGACTTAGGAAAAAGAGCTGTGATTAGAGCCCCAGTATCATTCACAATACATTTCAGAGGCTAGACAGGTTTGTAAGACAAATATGATATATAATGTTGCCTCTGTATTTTTCACTCCTTTGGTATTTTCACTAATCTCTGAAATACCTCCCAAGATGAAACATTGCTTCTGATTTACTCTCTTTCCTCTGGTGGGTAAAAGAATGTTCCAGGAGCTTCCATTTGACCATTTATACTGAATGGGCACTTAATCCACATAACAAGAACCAATGAAGATATGTTTGCTACTAAATACATTCAGAGATGGAGAAACTAATCTGAGTTGAATCCATGAGCCCATTATTCCCACTGTAAGAGGAACTTGGCCTGAACACTATTACCTGGCCTTTGTTATGTCCTACTTTAACCAGAGGATCCATAAAAGCATTTTGGGTCCCTTGCTATCTTTGTCAGCTCTGAAGTCACATCTAATAATCCTTGAAGATTATAGGCATTCTTCTTTCCCTACTCAAAGTTGCACAAGGACGATTCATCCCTTTGGATAATTATCAAATGTATATTTTTATATATTTTAGCTACTCTTGCCTCAAGAGAACCCAACATCCCATTGAATCATTGGACCTTGAGTCTGAAATATCATTTAATTCTGCACCTGGGTAAGGGACTATAGTTTTCCACTGCAGTAACTGACATTAATGCTTTTCTCATCAGGTCTTATTATTATTATTTAAAAAGACATGTTATATCCTAGTTGTTTGTCCATTTATCTCTTTCTTAAAAACACCATTATCCATTTCCATTTTCATAGAACCCTGAAGAAAACGGCACCTGACTGAACTTGATCCCTGCTGTCATTGTGATAATTATATTCAGTTTGCCTCTACTGTTTATTAACTGTTGCTATCTGCCATTCTAGAATCTCTTAATTCTCATTGATACCAGGGAGCAAAGTTCTAAGGAAGCATCTTCATTTATCATTCCCATAAAGCATCTAAAAAAATATCTGTGCCCCTTTCACCCTCTCCCTTATTTTATTAAGTGAAAGGACTGTTTTCTGAGTCCTTTGAGAAAACATAGTTAGCTCATGCATACTCTGTCTTTAGGATTTACATTCCCAATGCTCTGAGCCTTCTACTCCCTCCTTCAATAGTAAGTCAAGGACCTTCCTCCATCTTCATTTCATTTACTGAGGGCTATTGTAGTAGACAGAATAATGGCCCCAAAGATGTCCAAACTCTATTCCCTGGAACCTGTGAATATATGGGTTTACATGGCACAGGGGAATTAAGATTACAGATGGAATTAAGGTTGTTAATCAGCTAATCATAAAATAGGGAGAATATACTGAATTATGCAGGTGGACTTAATGTAATCACAAGAGGCCTTAAACATAGAAGGGAGAGCATAAGAGACATTTAGAGGGAGAGGTTACAGTGGAAGAAAAGTCTAAAGGGATGCAACTTTTCCGATTTTGAAGGTGGAGGAAAGGGACCATAATAAAAGGATGTGGGCATCCTCTAGAAGATGGAAAAGCCAAGGAAATGATTCTCACCTGGAGCCTTCAGTAAAGAACTTAGGCCTGCTGATAATCTGATTTTAGCCCAGCAAGACCTGTGTCAGGCTTCCAACTTAGAGATATATCAAAATGTATAAAATATTAATTTGCTGTAATTTGTTACAGGAATATCAGAAAATGAATACAGCTATCATCCTGTGTATAGCTCCACATATCCTTGTCAGAACATGAAGCCTCAAGTCACAGATGAGTGCCCTCATGTCAAAAATTCTTCAATCTTCAGACTTATATTCAAGATCCCCTCCCATGTGAAATGTTCCCCTGAATACCCATGTATAAATTAGCCTGGTCCTGCAATTTCCACATGTATATCATTTCCTTCTAAAGCAAGGATTGCACTTTTATTCTTGGACTTTCCTAATACTTGCTTACATTTAACTTTTTGGAAGCAATATTTGATGTAAGAAGAAGCTCTTGAGGAGAACAAACATCATTTCATGACAACTTCTTCAGATGAGGTAATAGCCTAATATCTAAGCAAGTGAGAGTGATAATTCCCACAGCCAGAAGAGAGAATTCCCATTTCTACTTCAGTCTGCCAGCTTCTCCTATAGAAGTCATCTAAAATCTTCAACTGAGCTCCCAGTTTATAGCCTGCCCTATGTAATTTGGGCTCATGCATTCCCATAGTCATGGAAGACAATTTTATAAAATTTCATAATATTTACAGATATTTCCTGTCAGTTATTTTTCCTTAGAGAACCCAACTAATACACAATCCAAATAGTCAAAGCCTTCCTAATATAAAGAACTTCAGAAGACTAATTTTTTTTCTCTCCACATTCTGCCCTGTTCTAAAAGAAACTAAGAAAACACATGGTAAAGATTTCAAGTATAAACCTGTGAATTAGAAAGAAGATCACCTGGATTATATATACTGTCCCTTTCAACATGGAACATCTATGATTATATGAATTTTATATTTTCTGCTGAGTCCTTGATCAGAAATGCCAGTACTGAAATGTAAAATAAAGGAAACAGTCTGGAAGAGGGAACATCTACCAGTCTGGGATATAAATATATAGAGGAGTAACTATAAACAGAAAACACCAGGCATCAACATAAAGAAGGGCAGAGAAACACCAAATCAAAACCAAGAGTAATATTAGGCAGGCAATAGAGGAAGACAGACAATAGTGAAATAACATCTAAGGCAATGAGCCTAACATACCTGTTTGTACCTGGTGCTGTCTCTTCCTCTAAATAGAACTGACTCAACACTAATCAGTGTATATGTTCACAGTGTCTATTTTGGTGAAGGAACAAACATTCATGCTCTAAGATAGGTTACATCTTGAAATCACAGTATCAAGAAAATATTTTCTGTTAAATTTTCTAGGTCAACCCAAACTATGAAGAAGGATTTGAAATGTCTATTCATCTTTTGTCATATGAGATCAATGTCTTGCTCCATAACTTCCTCATGGCAGTTTTTACTTCTGCATTCCTCAAAGTATAAATCAGAGGGTTGAACAAAGGTGTTCCAATTGTATAAAATACAGCTATCATCTTATCCATCGGGAAGGTGGTTGCAGGACGTGTGTATATAAATATGCAAGGGACAAAGAACAAGATAACTATGATGATGTGAGAGATGCAAGTAGAGAGGGCTTTTCTCCTCCCTTCAGCACTGTGGTGTCTGAGAGAATGTAAAATGATAGCATAGGAAACCATCAGCATGATAAAACTCACTGTGCAAATGGTCCCACTATTTGACACCAGTAATAAATTGATCACATAGGTATCTGTACAGGCAAGTTTCAACAAGGGCTGCAAGTCAGGAAAATAGTGATCAATCACATTGGGACCACAGAAAGGTAAACATAAGGGCAGAAAAATCTGAGCTAGAGAATGCACACAGGATCCCACCCAAGCAGCAGCCACCAACACAGTGCAGAACCGCCGGCTCATGATAGTCGTGTAGTGCAGGAGCTTACAGATGGCCACATAGCGGTCAACGGCCATGAGGATAAGGATGAAGATCCCCAGGCAGCCAAAGAAATGGAGTGAAAAGACTTGGATTATGCACTCGCTGAAAGAGATAGTGGTATTCTTTGAAAGGGCATCCACAATCATTCTAGGGGCTATGGAAGTAGAAAAGCAGGTATCAGAAAAGGATAGGTAGAAAAGAAAGAAGTACATTGGACTCCCAAGCACCTGACTGGTCTTGATGGTGACAATAATCAGTAAGTTACCCAGCAAGGTTCCCAAGTAGAAAAGTAAGAAAATGATGAACATTATTTTCTTCCCAAAAGGATCCTGGGTCAACCCAAGCAGAATGAAGTCAGTCACATTATTATGAAGCTGCATGATTTCATGAATGAGCAGAAGATGTAAGTGTGAAATGTTTTATCTGCAAAAAAAAAAAAGGAATTGATATATGGTGATTTTATGGAATAACATCAGTAACTTAATTCATAGTGCTGTGTAATGTTATAGATTATTTTAAGCAAAATAAATATTCCTCATCAGGGACAGTCTAGTTGTGGTTTCTTCTTAAGTCACTTTAAGTCTTTGTTACTCAATTTTTGATAATACTTCATAGGGTCATTATGATTAAAATTAGCTTAAAGGTGGTACTTCCCTGAAACACTCTTCAAATGCCAGTCTTTCTTACCTTTGATATAATGCTGCTGAAATTATTTTGACTTATTCAATGAATGTAAAGACTAGACACATGGCTCCAATTTATTTTTACTTCATTTTTATTTACTTCTATTTATTATTTACTTGGGCTTTTTCATTGTTTTTCACTCAGCATTTAAGATATATTTGTCTGCCCTTGTTAAGTTAATTTAAAGTCAAACACGACCCCACACCCCCAAATAATGTCTTATTTATGCACATATGTATACATTACATATTAGTTATGCATATTTATATGAATTTTATTACTTACAAATATATAATTTGTCCCACTTCTTCACTGCATAATCTATCCCATATATTCCAGCTCAAAGAGAAGAACATTAAACAATTGTATCTTCTATATAATCTGTTTCTACCTTCAAACAGCTCAATAATATTTAGTACATGACATATACTAAACAGAAATGAATGTTCTTTGCTAATTGGTAATAGGATATCTCAAATATCCCCATTTCTATTTTCATCTTTTTCATCTTCCAATTTCTGAAAAGCACCCATTAGAACACTGAGTCCCTGAAGTTACATTTCTAAATGAAAAGGTCAGGGGAGAGTCTTAATCAGTAGTTCATGTTTTTGCATTCAAGTTTTAGCTTAAGCATTTTAGACCTGGGTTGGTGGGTGAGAGGGGTTATCGATGGGAAGTTGGTTTGGGACCAAATCATGGTTGTAATCCCCAATTGCATTTGTTTTATCCTGGTTCTGAAAATTTCATGTTCTTAGAATAGAGCAGAGAAGCAGAAGAGGGAGGGAAATATGGTTTTAGAAAATAGGGATAGTGGATAGCTTGTAACTGAGTTCTTCGTTAAATTTGTCCTGGAAAATTCAATGATTATAGAACTTTGAAATGTCACTTCTTTCAACAAGAACTGTTTTTCAGATTTAGAATGGAACATTATCATTGGCTTTACATCTAAGAACAAAAACTTTTTTTCTATTTCTTTTTTGCCTATATGACATTAGAAGGCACACTATACGCAAGTAAAAATATAAAAAGAAATGTTATATATTTAAATATAATATAACAATTTACTTAGTCTATTGTGCCCCACCCCATCCCATCCATACCTCCAATCCACTAATTTAAAAGTTGTAATTTGGCCAAAACCCAAATGATGATAGAAGAAAATTATTACCTTAAGCACTGGAAATTTTTTTTTACATTAACCTTGGTCTTTAGGGGATTCAAATAGAGGCTTTACATGGGTCATATTCTTTAAAAACTGATGTAAAAACAAATGGCCTTTTTTTTTTCCAGGGGAGTATGTAGCACCTTTCAACAGGTTCTCAGAGGAATCTGCGACACAAACATGGGTGACAGTGTTATGGAGACACATTAGCATTGGTAAACTAGCACATCTTCTAATAACTACTGTACTTACCTGAATTCATCAAACAAGATTGGCCAAATTTAGAATAGTTTTTGTCAAAACAAAACAAAATTATGCATGGAATATTTTGGTGTACCGGGGAACAAAGAAGTGCTGAAAATAAAGTAGTTAGGAGAAGATGGAAAATAGACAATTGTGTAATACAGGCTGTGATGTGGCTCCATCTATGCTTAAAAAAATGATATTTTTTCTGGGGGTTACACCGAGAAGTATTGCTTCTCCTTAAGGACTCCCTTAAACTGACCTTCACAAATTCAGTTACACGAGGCTTCTAGCTTTAGGACAATCCCCACACTCACTTTATTCCTATACTGTAGAGTCCATTCTCTTTGGGAAGGTTAACAGATTGTTCCAGTTTCTTTAACTCTCAAAAGACCAGATTAGAGAATGATGTAAACTATCCTCTTTGAACTCTGTAAACTATTTAATTTAATCCCATGACTCCTGCTATCTGGTCAAGAGATACCCTGGAAAATGGGTTGGCCTGAACACCAAAAGGATGTCATAAAATTCAATATCCATTGCCTATGCTTCCTATATATTGTTGCCCCAAATGTCATGAAATTAACATATAATTCTTTGTTTCCCCAAATCTTATCAGGCAGATAAGCAGGAGCATTGTGGAGGAACACTGTTGAACAAGATGACAAGGGGAAGGAGTTGGGCAGGGACAAATTTTCAGAAACTCCTCAACAATATATAGGGAATGTTATCATTGAGGTTCTTTATATAGTTTTTATCTTTTTCATCATTATATGTGTTCTGAACTCTCTCTGAAAAATACTTATTCAAAGTGTCTAACAAAATCTCAGAAGTGTGTGCCAACTTAAATTATATTCTTTAGATATCATGTTTGGAAACATGCAAGGAGTAATAATTTTATATTGTGATATACAGTATTCAATTCAATGCTGCTAAACAGATATGGAAAATCTGGCATTATCCAGAAACTATATCAAGATCCTCACCTCCATTAATCTTTTCTCTGATTTCTCATTATGTATAATCTCTTCTATGACCCATAGTTTTTTTTTAAAGATACTTAGATTACATAAATGTTACACAAAAATTATAGGGATTCCCATATGCCCCACCTCCCACACCTTCCACAACCTCCCACATAAACATCTTTTGTTAGTGTGGCACATCACCTGCAATGGATCTACACATCCTGGGGCTTTATCACCAAGCATGGAGCATAGTTCACATTGTAGACCACACTCTCTCCCACACAGTTCCGCACGTTATATGCTGATATAAAATGGCCTATATCTTTTGTTGCAATGTCACTCAGGAAAACCCCCAAGACATGAAAAAGACCCCATACTACAATTGCTTTTCCCTCTCCCTGCTCCCAAACCCATAGTTCTTAGGAAGGAGTTATCTTGTCCTGCCACCTTACATTAAAACATCCTTAAACTTTTCTATACTCTGCCATTTCAGGAAACTGTAAGAAAGCTTAAGGCATAAAAAGAATGCATCCTTCTATCCCCATACAACATTGAAAACTTTTCTACATACCAAGTGCTCATGAAATATTTGTTGAGTTCAAAAGATTGATTTTTTTCCAAAGCTTATATTTCAATTTATTTATTTCAAATATTAACACTAAACCTCTAAAATCATTGATTTGTTCATTTTTTTCTATTCCTTTCTCAGAGGATGTTGGTGCAGTAGAGTCAAAAGGCATATGCAAGTATATTAGAAAATTATTTGGGATTATATCTCTGAGTTCATATAGATGGAAATAATCTGTCATTTATCTGTTATAAGACTGTCTAAATTAGTGTCAAGTTTGTTCATGCCTTTTTGAAACCAGCTTGCTTATAGAATGCTGAAAAAAAAAGTTCCTATCTACATTCCAGAGGGAATATTTTAAGACATAAGGATGTAAACTATCTTAATCCTAGATAGTAGGATTCCTTAAAGTTTCCTTCCTTTTATAGTCAGAAACATGACAGATTTGGTTGAGTTTAACTTTTGGTTTGTCTATTGAAATTATAAGAATACCAAGTTAAACTCTCCTTATACACAGTAACAAGGGTTTGGGGGTGTAAGGAGCCTCAAGAAGACCAAAGTTAACAGGAAAAAAAAAGAAGAAAAATTCAAATTATGGGAGAAAGGAGTTAAGAGACCAGACAGAAGAAAGAATAGGTCATTTATAAAAGAGGAAAGTGATCATCAAAGAAAACTCAAGACATACCTCATACCCTAAGATACCCTTCCCTCTATTAGGAGACAGATTTTATTTGTAAGGTCATTTATTTGTAAGGTACTATTAATGGGGGATGGGCAACATGGTGTTGTACAACCTGAGGTTCTATGTTGGGGACTCCATATATCTCCTACCAAGGAAACAGTGATTTATAGCAAGAGGACTGAAGATTAATATATACATTAATTATGGTTTGGGGGAATATATATATAAACATTGTTTCAAACTAAATAGACATTTTATATTTTCAAACTGATTTCTATTTCCTTTACTAACTCATGTTAGTTAAAAGTATTATTAAAGATGCATTTGTGTTAAATTTGATATAAAAACGTCAATAAATATTTGCTTGAATATCTATTATATACAAGTCTTTGGATTTATCACTTTATATAAGTCACATCTTTAAACTCACATAATGATTTCCATCATGTAGGTAAAAATAGTGACATTTTGTAAGAGAGAAATCAGATACACATAGAAATTAAGCAGGTAACCCAGGTTCCACACTTAGTAAGTTCAATGTTGGAATCATTACCAATGACTGTCTTACTCCATGAGTTGTTCCCTTTCTACACATTTTCCTCACACTAACCTAATTGAAATCCAGGGAGTACTAGAAAACAATCATGATCAAATACACAGCTAATGGCTAAAGAATGGTATATCAGCTTGGGGAGCTTAGAATTAATTGTAAGGTAATGAGGACAGGTTGATATTCAGGTGTCTAAAGAATATACAAGTGAAAATGATTAGTATGCAACTGGATTTTAAAGATAATAAAATTCAAGTCAGGGCTGCAGAACCAGATATAGGAATCATTATTTGTAAATAATAGTTGAAATCATGAAATTGGATTAGATCACCCAAGGAAAACAGGTAGAGAGATTGGGGTAGTGAGCCAACATCTCAATATAGGCTTAGTCCAACAATTAAAGAACTGGAAAAGGTAGAATAGAACCCTAAAAAGTGCTAAACAAGCAATTTCAAAAAACCATGAGTAAAATCATGAAAGAAGTGAAACCCAAAGAGTACAGTTGCAGGAAAGAGTGTTTTCTGCGTAAAGACACATGAGCACTAGTGCCTAAAACTGATATACTTGCAAACCTTGAGTACAATTACTAAAGAAATTTAAAATGGGGAAAGTTTGCATAAGGAATAAGAAGTAGGAAAGAATTTCACTTTTATTCCTCAAACTCTTAGCAAGTCTTGCTAAACTGTAAGCATTCAGTGAGAACAAAGATCACGACTAGCTTTTCCTCCAACACATAAGAATTATTTGATAAACAACACTTTAGAGAATGTGTTTCATAATCAGTTGTTTAGTAAGTGAATGACTGAATAAAGCATACATAACCAAATTGAAAAAAGGTGAATGAAAATTTTATAATTACCTTTTCTAAAAACTTGCCTATGTAATGGTAAATGAAATAAGTAGATTTGGTTCTGTCTGCACTACACTAAACCATGGCTTTGGTACAACAACAGATAGAAGTGAGCTCAGGACTTGGTAGAAAAAAATACTCCTCTAGGAATCCTGCTTATTGATGTACATTAATAGCAGTGAGAATCAAAAGCATTGGGAGACAACATCAAATGAAATGTTGAAAATGATAAGTTGCATCCAAAATACAGTCTGTTATTTTCCATGAGGCTGTGTGCAATTTAGCATCAATATGGAGGATGCATTCAGCCTTTGGTGGACATAAGTTGTTTTGCGGTACGTTATCTAAGCATCTTTGCAGAACATCTTAAACTGCCTCAAAGGGATGTCAAAAATATGTTATAAAAACTGTCTTATTGGGACCTGATTGTGTGTGATGGGAGTCCATTTTCCTTTTTCAGGTAACTGAACTCTGATTTTCCTCTGAGGAACCACATCTTCTCCATCTTCAGTATATATATATATATATATATATATGAGTTGGGTATTGTTGTCTTCCAGGGGTGTCCCACTTGGACAATCAGAAAATATCTCTTAACCCAGGTTGGAAGGTTTCATGAGTCAAGGATGTATCAGCTAATTAGATACAAACAATACTTTTGTTTGGACTATTTAGAAAAATCACTCTCTTTTTCCTAATAGAGCTTCTTAGAAGATAGACCCAGAGCTCCTGCCTATAATTTTACTACAGTGAGTTGAGAGAGCCTGATTGAAAATGGAGTCAACACAAAGGAAGCAAAGACAACAGATAAACAGAGGAAACCAAGTCTTAAAATAAAATGTGAACTGTAGAATTCAGCCATAACCAAACTTTTATACCAGCTTTTATTTACTTTTAAATTATTGTTTTTTATTTTTACATAATATAATGAACACTTGTAAACTTATCTCCCATTCCAAGAACTAAAAATTTGCCAATAATTAAATCTACATTTGAGAATCTTCTCTATTTTGCCACTTGCCTAACCATATAGGTGAACAATAACCTGATTTTAAATGTATAATCATCTTGCTTTTTAAAAAATAAAATATATATATCACAGTTGTATTTTTATAGTTTTGCCTATTTTGAATTTTAAAGAATTTAGTATACTTCAAAAGCAGTCTCCTAAGAACTTCCCATTTAAAAAAAAAATCCACTTTAAATTGCTAACTTTTATATTGATTGTTAAAGGTAGTTACAGATTCATTTTCACTGCATCTGCTATAACATATTCAGATATACCATATTTATGTTGTTGCTATACCATATTCATGTTGTTGTTTTAATCAGGAACATGGATTGTTAATCCACAAAATAGTCTGTTTTGTAGTTTTAATGCTCCTTGATCTGTGTCACATTTGGAATACAACTAAAATAGACCTGTTCCCTGTGAAGGAGAAAAAAAGTTTCTTTTATGGTAGAAAGTAGTTTTCTTATTTATTGAACATTATTAAAATGTGGTCTAGAAATTAAGTTAGAGATTAGAAGTTAGCTTTTATTAATAAGAGCCATATTTATAAAAATATTTGCATCTACCCTTACAAACTTACATTCACACTCTTCGTCATTCCAGGAATTTTGAGGCAAATGGCTAAGACGGGCTTGCAGAGGTTAGGAAAGGCATGATGATGAAGAATCCTAGAATATTGCACGATATAATACAGTTCTTTGTTTCTTAGGATATAACCTGGGCTTCAAAGTCTGGACAAGTAGAAAAAAGCATGGCAATTGAAAATGAGATGCATCACCTTTATTTTCTTCCTTATTTGCTACACGGCTGAAGAAATACAAGAAACTCCAGGACCTTGAGTCCCAAGTGGACCTGATACCGTCTAATCTCAGACTCTGAATTCAGGTCTTTCAGCTTTTTAAGAAATCCCTTAGAGTGTAGGACTCAGAAAGACTGCATAATAGAAGATAGATTTTTCTTCATTCAATTTCATACTTTAAAAATCCAATATGATTTATTAGTGAATGTATAGAGGTTTATATGTATATGTCAAGTATTTCTCTTGGGTAAAATTTCTTGGAATCGTGAGCTGTTTTGAGGTGATGAGAACAATGTATTTTTAGATCAGTCCTTCCTACAGATTCCCTAGAACACCAGCCCTTGCATCTGGCTCATGAAGCAGGGAAGGAAATTTGAATTCCCTCAGGTATACAGCAAACTGTGGGCAATGTGTCCTTTCCACATAGTCTCTTGGTCTTAATAGCTGATGCAATGCCTTAATTATTCAGAATGATTGGTGCCAAAAACCACTTCTACACTAACAGGCACTGTTGTTTATCAATCCCCTAGTCATAAGTACTAGAAGCCAAATTTCCTTGGCAAGAAGCTTCAAAGTTGAATCCTACTACTGAACTACTGAAAATGGATCCTACTAGCAGACTTCATTTCCCCAACATAGTACAGTATTTTCTGAAGACATTACTTCAGCCACCTCATGTGTTTCTGTCTCCATTGCACTACCTGGAAAAGAACTGTGATTCAGGTCTTCTTCCTTTCTCCCCACCTATGAGTTCATGCCAACTCTCAGCTCTTACACATAACATCTTTCTGAACATGCTCTCTCCCCCTCCCTGACATTCAGAGCATGGCACAGCTACTTCTTTACATTCAAAACTGGCGTTTCCTCTGAAAGTTTTCATGGTTTATATATGTGGCACCTGAGGGTACTATATTAGTGTATGGATTATTGTTTCTTAAATTTATTTACCTTGTAGAAGACTGTTAAATAAGAATTTTCTGAAGTTCAGCTTCAGTCTTGTTATTCAGCCAAAATCATGTGTCAGCTTAGACTTATGCATTTGTAAGGCCAAGAGCTGAACACCAACTTCAGGGTCATTTCTGACATCTCCGCCCCTAGAGGTATGATTGCATATGTTACCATCATGCCCAATCTGCATAACAGAACTATTATAAATTAATCATGGCATTCAGATTCATTGATTATATATGACTTTCAAATATTAGTGAACATTCTATATATACCTAAGTATATGTCTTATTTGTCTTATTTTTTCCCTCTTTGGTTTTCTTTAGCATGTCAAATATTATATTAAGCATATTAACATCCTTGTAATATAAAAAATTATAATACTATCCCCTTTCCCCAAAATGTGAACACAGATATGGCAACTGCAAAGGTCAGAAAATCACTCCAGGAGCAAAAATGAATAGGATGACAAGCAAAATTAAATTGCGCATTTTTTCCTTCATTCCTTCCTTTTTTTAAACCTAATACCTCATAGCTAAATATTGGGATCATTTTTCTTCTTTTTCTTGCCTCACACTAATTAATAAAATTATATGATAAAGCTAGCATCACTCTGCAATATTTAATTGTGCACATGCACTTGCTAAGTGTACACACACTCAACAAATATCTTAAGATATATAGAACTTATCTTTTAATAATATTTTTATTTTTTGTTTCTTTTGGATGATTGTAAAGGATGGTGATCATTGGATGGGGTCTGGGTGAATTTCTCCAATGAGATGTGAAAAAAGTTTCCAGAATACAGCAGGAAAGAGGAAAGGCAGAAAGAAAAAATCAAAGTAGTATACTGGATCAAATCTAAAATTCTCAGTCTTTAGAGGGAAGGAAAATAAGCTCTTCATGGGGCCATCTGGGGATGGTGGATGCTTTAGATACTGGTTCTGATACCCACCAAGAAGATTTCCAAAATGATCTCCTGGGTTGTTTTCCCACAGAGCATGCTGCAACAGAAATTGATATCTGGTTTCTACATTCTCAAATGAGATTGAAGCACTAATTAACAATGTCCAAGATTTCTATTCTTGCTCTGTGGTATCAGAAAGAGGGTGCCAGCACATCTGAGCATGCAGGGAGGTTGCTGTAATATCAATTGTGTAAGTTTAAGGGAACAAATCTTGGGTGATATGTGGAAATAGCTCTGTGGGGCATACTGTGTAGGCACCCAGGCTTCTGGGGGCATGGAGATCAGAACATCCTACATTAGGTCACAGGAATCCATAATGAAATATGCTTTCAGACTGGAGTGGATTTGGCTGGGGTTCAAAGTACTCATTAGTTTGTTCTTGGTCATGTTGTTATTTGCTTTGACAAACTCTAGCCTCAGGGTCTGTGGGTTTTTGGGATAGAAACAAATGCCATTCAAAGTATATTTGGCCATTTCTGCTCTTGCCTCAGCTGTCATATGTTACAAAATCAACCAATTACATTCATTTTAGCTTGATTAATGATCTTATTTAACTTTTTTTTCCCTAACATTTTATTTTTCATTCTCTGTATTGTTATATTCGAATTTAAATACATGGGATTTAACATGTATGTCGTTATTCATTTTTGATGAATTTGCCTCCTTCTGATATTTTGAAATGGCAAAGCAGACAATCTGTTTTAAATCCATTGTGACATAATGTGAAGAATTTTCAAAGAGTGATTTTAATTGAAGCAACACTAAATTTAACAAATTACATATTTGATAATGAAATAAAATTCTTAAAGGTTAATTTTTATTAATATTATATATGCTAAAAATAAAACTTTTACATAAAGATTAGAATTTTGACATATACTAATCCATGTTCTTTTTCCTTGATTTAAAATTAAGTTTCCACAACAATTTCTTGGCTCAAAAATGCTTTACTATTCTTCTTAACATTTTATGTGGCCAATGCACTATCTAAATATTTATATTAGCTATGAAACTATTTTAAAATAATTGAAATATGATAATTAAGTATTTAATACAGTTTCATAAGCATCACAAATATGGTTTCATTTTAGCACTTACAAAAATAAATACATATTTTTACCTAAACATATAAAATGCTCATACAAAAAACATATAAGGAGGCTCAGATTCCAGGCACTTCCCCCACTGCAATCTTTTCTTTGTTTCCTGAACCCAATAAACTTCTTGAACACCAGCCCAGATCACTAGCTTCTACACAACCTTCCTTCCACATCATTGTCTCATACCATGCTCTTAGAGATTTGATAAGCCTGAAGAATGAAAAGGTACCTGTGAACAATTAGATTCTCAAACACATCAATCATAGGAATCAAACTCTTCTGAAAACATGAGTTTGGACATTTTTGAGCCTTCATGTCTATCCACAAATACTCATAGACTCAGAAGAGATCACTGAAATACCAGGCACAGGTCATTCTCATCGTAATTTTAAGAAAATTGCCGCTTTTACTGTATTATTTTCCTTGTCATTTATCTTCAGTCTTTAACTTCCACATCTTCTTAATCTTGTCATGAAATGTTCTCACATCTAACTGCCCTAGTGCTGTTAGAAAACCCTTCCCCATTGAAAGGTTGTAAAATAATTTTTACAATTTCCTCTACTATATTTATAGATATTTTCCATTTAAATTTTTATCTATTTGGTATTTATGAAGGTGTAAAGAATATTCTTCCATATAGCTACACACTGTCCCTGAAGCTTTTTTGGATAAATCATTTATTCCATTAATTTGAGATACTAACTTAACCTTATTCTAAAATTTCGTATCTATTGTGATCTATGTAGGGGGTATGTTGTGTTTCAGTTCCACTAATCTGTCTTTTCTTTTTGCAATACCACATTATTTAATTATTGAAGCTTTGTGCTATGTTTTAATATCTGATCAGCTTTTCCTCCCACTATTTTGCTCAAATTTACCTGACTACATTTGGCATGTTCATTTTTTGTTATGGTCTAACTTTCCTTGTGAAAATGTATGTTACTGATTCAATTAGAGGAAATTTTTGTTGTGTCAGTTCACTTGTGGAGAGTTAGAAACCTGAGGATGTTGACATCTTTAGGATGTTGATTACTCCTAAGCACAACATGCTACAGCATTCTCTTTGTTCAAATTTTGTTTATGTAACTTAGGCAAAGTTTGCAATATTTTTAAATATAATATCCATATTTTGGTAAATTTAATCTAAGTTTTTAAGATTTTTGTTTCATTTGAAATAAAATTTTTCTTTCCTCATTATTTTCCAGCTCTTTATTTTTAGATATGAGAAATTTGATTTACGTAATTCTGTACTTAGCTACATTATTAAATTATCTTGTTTAATGTAGTAAATATTCAGTTTCTTCCCTTGAGTTTTCCATGTAAACAATATATTATCCAAATAATGGCAAAATTATCCTCATTTCAATACATTCAGTTTCTTTAATTTATTTAATAATATTGGCTTATTTTTCAGGAAACAAAAAATAGTGATGATAAGGGATATACTTTACTTTTTCTAGATTTTAATATAAATATAAATAGAAAGTTTTATTAATTTTAAAAAAATAAGATTTAGATTGCATTTTCTTATTTGATCTCTCTAATTCCTTTCTTCTCAGTCCTTCTTATGCCAACTCCAGGAAGGCTTTCCCCACCACTCAATTTTAACAAACTTTTCTTGTTGATATTGCAAATGACCTCCTTATTGCCAAATCCAATGATCAATTCCTAGCCATCATTTTTTTAGGAAGTACTGGGGATTGAACTCAGGACCTCATACATAGGAAGCAGACACTCAACCACTTTTGCTACATCTGCTCCCCTTAACCATCATTCTAATAGACTTTTCGACAGCACTGGAGTTGAGCATTCTTACCTCCTTGGTGCACTTCACTTACTTAGTTCCCAATTAACTACCATTTCCTGGTTTTTCACTTAGTTAACAGGTCACAGCTTTTATTATCAATTGTTGATTCTGTCTTATATCCTTGACTTCTTTAGGTGATGTGTCCCAAGACTCAGTCCTTGGTCCTCTTATTTTCTCTGTTAATACATACATCTTCAGTAAATATATAGAACCCCATAGCATTAAATGTTAACTAAATGCTGAATACTCACCAATTTATATCTGCACCCCAGACCATGATCCATAACCCAGGACTTATATATATAACTGTGTGACTGAATCTTCTGTTGGCATATGTTTCATGAATTATCTCAAATTCAGCATGTCCAAATTGAATTCCTGCTTCCTGTTCCCACCCCATGTGTTTCATGCAGCCTTTCTCTTCTCAGTTAATGGCAATTCTGTCTTATCATGTCTCAGCCAAAAACCTTTAAATTACTCTGTACTGCTCTCTTTTATACCATACATTAAACCTGACATGAATGTCTACAGCTCTGCCTTCGAAATATATTCAGAATCCAACATATCTCACTACCTTCACTAATACCACCGTGATTTGTGTCACAATCATTTCTCATCCAGCTTTCTCAAATTCACTCCCTAACTTGTTCACTGCTTCCCCTTTCCCCTCCAATCTACTCCAGGTGAATCTTAATATATCAGCCAGAGTGATCCTGTCACAGGTTGGTTAGGTGTCCTCTGATCAAAGCTCTCCAATGGGATGCCATTTCAATCTCATTAAAAACAAAGTATTTAAAGCCACCTACAAGGCCCTATGAACTGAACCCACCCTTCCTTCTTGGACCTCATCTCCTCCTACTCCCTGATTTTCTGCCTGAGTGGCCAGCTCACCACTCCTCAAACCCACCAGATGGCTTCTTCATGCAAATGGCCAGCTCACCACTCCTCAAACACACCAGGCAGGCTCTTTCATGCAGATATCATGTAACTGAGTCTCACATCTCCTTCAGCTATATGTTCAAAAGTAATGCTCTCCATAAGGCTTACCCTGGCTACCTATTTAAAAGTGCACATTGCCCCCTAGTCCTGATGGTACTCCTTACCATGTGGTTCTTTTTAGTTTTCTATAGACCTCATAAACTTCTAACAATACATGCCAGCTATTTATTTTGTTTTATTGTTTATTTTCTCTCTTCCTCATTTTTATACTTTAATTATAAGAATTAGAGCCTCTCAGAAGCTTTATGTGGTATAGAATCTTTACTTTTTCTGTTAATTTTTTTATCTCAAGCACATGGAAAGTGTTTAATTAATATGTATAGAAAGAATAAATAATTAATCCTAAATTGTTTAGAACCAAAGTATGAAAAAATGTGCTATACTTAAATCTTTGGTCATATATGGTGAAACTAAAATAGACTAAAACTTATATTAATCTGAAATAAACATCAAACAATTCACCAAAACATTTGCAGAAATTTTCAAAATCTTCAAAAATATTTCATTGCATATAAACAATTCTAAGCCATACGAATATTCTAAATATTTTAAAATATTGGTTAACTGGGAAGTTTGTAAAATTTACCATTAGATAATATGGTCACTCAATTATTATATTTTTAGCAAAATGTCTTAGAATACAGAGCTCTAAGGATGTAAATTATTCCAGTTACTGAGGAATTCTCATTCTGTTTTTTCTTTTCCTTTTACCACTTAAATGAAGCCTTTGAAGTTCTCCCAATGAAAATTTAATTCTTTCCTGTGGGTAGCCATCAAACATATTTTATTCTTGTACTTAGATTTTTGCATTGGCTCCCTTGACCTTCACTCTAACCTCCTTCATTTTGGAAGGTTTTTGAAATAAAAAAAGGCACGTTCCCACACTCCCTACACCTTAGTATCTGGATGCAAATTAGGTTCCTCTAATTGTAAACACTGCTGGGAGTTTGGAAGGTGAAAATACTGCAGAGGCCATTTTGTAGCTCCTGGCAATAGATGAGCAAATAAAGCTAAACAAAGATTAGTCATTTACTTATACCTAACGTCCCAGAGCTGATAAGTAGCAGATAAAGCATTCAATTCATAATTTAAAATTCCAATTAAATTTTCTGTCTACTAATGCAAAGCCGCGTTTGTTATGCTAATACCCATAAAGAGTATGTGTAATCCAACTGCACTTATACCTTTGATCATTAAAGAATAATTTGACTAATTGGAAACTTATGGTAAAGTTGTCACAGGACTTCTTCACCTGTACCTTTCAGCAATAATGTTCCTCCATGAAAATGCAAAATGTAAAAGTTACAAAATAACATTTGAAGATTATTTTAATAGGATATTTTATGTTAAATTCTCACACTGCGTTTTTTTTTTCTTCCCAAAGCTCAGTGCAGTTCTTAATCTGCTTTGAAACTATTGAAGGGCTGATAATGCTAGAGAATGGCACACCCATTCCTGGGTGACCATAATTCTAGGGAATGTTCTGCTCATTATCTTTTTAAGAAATTACACTAGTTTTCAGAAATTCTTATTCCTTAAGAATTTCACAATCAACACTTGAACTATTAAAATGCAATTGTTGTAAAATTAGAAATTGTAGCAAAAATGAGACCAAAGAAGAGGCAAGATGGCATTGGATTAGGTGGGCACTCACCATCTCTCTCACAGAGGATGGCTGACTGGGGACTAAATCCTGCCCAAGTGGTCTCTTCTGGGATCCCCCAAAGCAGGAGCCTTTGGGGCATTGATCTGGAGGGAGCTGGACAGCAAGGTGGATTGCTCAAAATAAAATCGTGAGTTTGTACCAAGCTTGAAATCATGGACATGGATAGCTAATCACCACCATCAGGGCAAAGAGCTAGGGCAAGCCCCAACTCCCACTGGCTACCCAAGGAGAGGAAGCACACTCCAAGAGTGGGAGGGTTCTGGCAGAGGGTGGAGAGGGGTTTCCTTTCTGTGGGTTTAGCTGCTTGGACCCCCTTGCAGCTTTGGGGATCACACCAGCTGGCTTGAAGTGGTGCTGGGCTGAGGGAAGAGATGAATCTGCTGTGGTAGCTTGATTTACCTAGCCGCCTGGAATACAGAGGCTTGGCTCAGGAGGGGCTGGAGTCAGCCAATTTTATAGTTACATGCTGAGGAGTATCAGAGTTTCAGCTCCCCTGGGGAGGGTCAGGCAGTGGGAGGTGTTTGATAAGATACCATGAGCCTATTTAGGGTCCCCTTGGCAAAGGGGGTGAGGCCTTCTTTTGGGTCCCTTATTTCTCAAAAAAAAAAAAAAAGTTATTTAAAAAAATTTTAACTTAGTTTAATCACTAAAATCTGCATCAAAACCTGCAGAGAGAAGCCTGAAGGGTAATTGATTGATGAACACAGGCAGACTGTGAGGCTCCACAAGGGCCCAAGAAGGAATGCTGTTCTTCCATAGCTTTGTTTGAATGCTTGGTTGTGTTTTTTTTTTGGTTTTTCTTTGTCAGTTTCTTGCTTTTCTTTTCTCTTGCCCCACCTTTATAAAAAATTAGGTGCTGCTAGCTTGTTTCATCTTTGCTGTGCTTCTTCTTCCTTGATTTCCCATTCTCTGTGTATTTTGATTTTGTCTATCAACACTATCTCTTTTCCTTCCTTCGTCTTTCTACCTTGTGCTTTCTGTTGTGGTTCTTACATTCTACATTTTTTTGTTAGTCCTCAACTTTGTGGGTGTTGATTTCTATCTTGTCTATTCTGTTTTTGTTTATTTTTTACTAACTTTTCCCTTTCAGCCCTTTCTTTACTGTTTCTCTCTCTTTTCATCATTCTGGCCTTAAAATCATTCTATATATTTTTCTCTATTTGGTTTTCCATTCCATTTTTGGCACTCCACTTTCTTTTCCCTATTACTCTACACTGCTTGCATGAGTTAAATATTCACTTTATTAAGTCTTATATGGCCCCTCTACTAACTTTTATCAATATTATTATTATCCTTTTTCCTTTCTTACATCTTTCGATTCCTCTAGCCCTAATCTTTTTCCTTCAAGGAAACATAGAAAAAAGCAAGGAAATAGAACAAGAAGAACAAGGAGTCAAAGAGAAAATTAAAAACACACACAAAGTCACCAACTAAATAAAACTGTAGCGCAGAGAGAGAAGATAATCAACTGAATAAACCCATCAAAACAAAATGATGACCAGAGGGCAACAAAAAATTACAAACCATACTGAGAAACAGGGAGACATGGACCAGTCAAATGAACAAACTAAAAACCAGTAAAAGATGCAGACATCAAAAATATTCAGAGCTGTACAAACAAATATAATGGACCAACTTAACAAAGTAAAGGAAAAGATTAAGGATATTAAGAAGACACTGGGAGAACATATTGAAGAAATTGTAAACATACATTAAAAAAATGGCTGATATGATGGTGATGAATGGAACAATCCAAGAAATCACAAAGATGCTGGATTCACATAACAGCAGATTTGAACAAGCAGAAGAAAGAATTAGTGATGTGGAAGACAGTACATCTGAAATCAAACAGATAGTAGAACAGATAGATAAAAAGATAGAAAAAATACAGCAGGGACTTAGGGATCTGTAGGACAACACAAAACACACAAATATATGCATTACATGCATCCCTGAAGGAGAAGAGAAGGGAAAGAGAACAGAAGGAGTGTTGAAGGAAATAATGTCTGAAAAATTCCCAAGCCTATTGAGGGAGATGGATGTACATGTCCAGGAAGCACAGCACACCCCAAACAGTATAAACCCCAACAGGCATACTCCAAGACATATAATTATCAAAATATCCAATGCTCAAGACAAAGAGAAAATACTCAAGGCAGCAAGAGAAAACAGAACCATCATGTACAAGGGAAGCACAATGAAATTAAGTGCTGATTTCTCATCTGAAATAATGGAGGCAAGAGGACAGTGCTATGACATAGTCAAGGCACTAAAGGAAAAAAAAAACCAACACTTCCAGCCACAAATTCTCTATCCAGCAAAGCTGGCATTCAAATATGATGGAGAATTCAAAATATTCACAGATAAACAGAAATTAAGAGAGTAAGCCAATAAGAATGCTGTATTTCAAGAAATGCTAAAGGAAGTTCTACAGGATGAAAGGAAAAAACAGGAGACAGAGAGTTGGAGGAGAGTGTAAGAACAACTAAAAAGACAAAAAGAGCAATAAAAACAACATATGACATACATAAACCCAAAGACAATATGACTGATGTAAGAAACTCGTTGAGAGTAATGACACTGAATATTAATGGATTAAACTCACCAGTCAAGAGACACAGATTGGCAAAATGGATAAGGAAATATGACCTATTTATGTGCTGTCTACAAGATACCCACCTTAGACCAAGGGATTCAAGGAGGCTGAAAGTGAGTGGCTGGAAAACAATTTTACAAGCAAAAGATAACCAAAAAAAGGGAAGGAGTAGCTATCCTAATATCAGACAAAATAGACTTTAAATGCAAAACTATTGTAAGAGACAGAGATGGACACTATGCATTATTAAAAGTGGTAATCTTTCAAGAAAAGAGCATAATCACATTATGCACAATTATGCACATAATCAGGGTGCCTCAAAATACATGAGGCAAACACTGGAAAAACTAAGTGGAGAAATAAATGCCTCTACAATTGTACTGGGGGAATTTAATACACCATTATCACCATTAGACAGAACATCTAGAGAGAGAATCAATAAAGAAATAAAGACTCTGAATAAAACATTAGAGGACCTGGACCTAATAAACATATACAGAATGCTATACACAAATACAGCGGAATATACATTCTTCTACAGTGCATATGGATCATACTCCAAGATAGACCACATGCTAGGTCACAGAACAACTCTAAATGCATTCAGAAAGATTGAGATAATATAAAGTAATTTCTCTGACCACAATGGAATGAAATTGGAAATTTACCAGGGGCCAGAGAACCAGATTAGCCACAAAGATATGGAAGTTAAACAACACACTCTTAGACAAAGAGTGGGTCAAGGAGGAAATCTCAAAAAATATCAGTAACTACCTTGAAATGAAGAAAATGACAACACAACATATCAAAACCTTTGGTATGCATCCAAAGCTGTACTGAGAGGAAAATTCATAACCATAAATGCAAATATTAAAAAAGAAGAAAGAGATAAAATTGAAGAACTAAATGCACACCTGGAGGAATTGGAAAAACAACAAAAAACTAACTCCAAAGTAAGTGAAAAGCAGGAAATAACAAACATTAGAGCAGAACTAAATGAAATAGAAAATAAGAAAGCACTAGGAAGAATGAACAAAACCAAATCCTGGTTCTCTGAGAAGATAAAGAAAAAATTATTAACCCTTAGCCAGACTAACAAAGAAAAAGAGGGAAGAGATGCAAATACACAAAATAAGGAATGAGGAAGGGGATATCACTACTGACCCCACAGAAATAAAGACTATCATAAGAGGATACTTTGAAAATTATATGCCAACAAGATTGATAATTTAGTGGAAATGGACAAATTCCTAGAAACTCACAAGCAGACCACATTGCTGAAAGAAAAATTTTATGAACTCAACAGTCCTATTACAAGTAAAGAGATAGGCTCAGTCATTAAAAACCTCCCAACTAAGAAGAGCCCAGGACCAGAGAGCTTCACAGCTGAATTCTAACAAACATTCCAGAAAGAGCTGGCAGCAATCCTGGTTAAGCTAAGTAGAAGTAAATAGAAGTAAATAGAAGTAGAGGGAACATTCCCTAACTCATTCTATGATGCCAACATTACCCTAATACCAAAGCCAAACAAAGATACCACAAGAAAGGAAAATTACAGACCAATTTCTCTAATGAACATAGATGCTAAAATCCTCAACAAAATACTTGCTAATCGTATTCAACAACATATCAAAATAATTATACACCATGACCAACTGTGTTTCATCCTGGGTATGCAAGGATGATTCAACATAAGAAAACATAGAAAAAATGTATATAATAAAACAAATCTAGGTATAAATTTACCTAAAGATGTAAAGGACTTATATACAGAAGACTAAACAACACTGTTAAAGGAAATCAAAGAAGGCTGAAATAAATGGAAGTGTATTCCCTTTTCCTACATAGGAAGATTAAACATCATCAAGATGTCTATCATACCTGAACTAATCTACAGATTTCATGCAATCCCCCAAAAAATCAACACTCTATTTTTTAAGGAATTTGAAAAACTAACTACAAAATTTATTTGGAAGGTTAAGAGGCCTTGAATCCCCAAAGACTTATTGAAAAAGAAAAATGAAGTTGGAGGTATCATACAACCTGACTTTAAAACATACTACAAATCTACAGTAGTTAAAACTGCATGGTATTGTCACAAGGATGGAAATATTGACCAATGAAACTAAATTGAGTGTTCCTATATAAATCATCACATATACAGTCATCTGATATTCGACAAGACCACCAAGCTCACTCAGTTGGGAGAGAATGGCCTCTTCAACAAGTGGTGCTGGGAGAACTGGATATCCATATCCAAAAGAATAAGAGAGGAATACCATCTCATACCTTATACAAAAATCAACTCAAGATGGATCAAGGATCTAAATATAAAAGCCAAGACCATATAGACTTTGGAAGCTAATGCAGGGAAGCATCTACAGGACCTTGTAATGGGAAATGATTGCATGAACTTCATACCCAAAGCAGGAGCAGCAAAAGGAAAAATAGATAAACAGAATTTCCTCAAAATTAAAAACTTTTGCACCTCAAAGGACATTATCAAGAAAATAAAAAGGCACCTTACCCAATGGGAAAAAATATTTGGCAACCATATATCTGATAGGAGCCTAATATCCTGCATATATAAAGAGATCCTACACCTCAAAATAAAAAGACAAACAACCCAATTAATAATTGGGCAAGTGACCTGAAAAAACACTTCTCTATGGAAGAAATACAAATGGCTAAAAAGCACATGAAAAAAAATGCTTGACATCACCAGCTATTAGGGAATTGCAAATCAAAACTACAATGAGATACCATCTTACATCCATTAGAATGGTGGCTATTAGAAAAACAGCACACTATAAGTATTGGAGAGGATGTGGAGGAATGAGAACCCTCATCCACTGCTGTTGGGATTGTGGAATGGCCCAGCCACTGTGGAGGACAGTTTGGCGGTTCCTCAAAATCTAACTATACATCTTCTGTGTGATCCAGTGATTCCATTACTAGGTATATACCCAGAAGAATTGAAAGCAAAGACAGGAACAGATATATGAACACCAATGTTCATAGCGGCATTTTTCACTATTGTCAAAAGTTGGAATTAACCTAGGTGCCCATCAACAGATGAATGGATAAACAAAATGTGGTGCATACATACAATGGAATATTCCTCAGCTATAAGAAGGAATAAAGTGCTAACACATGGGATAACATGGATGAATCTTGAAGACCTTATGTTGAGTGAAACAATCCAGGCATTAAAGTATGAACAGTACATGACCTCACTGTTATGAATTAAGTAAATTGAGAAGTCTCTGAGAACTATTGTCTGAAAGATAGGTTAACAAGACAGTGAAAGAGAAGAGAATGATGTGAGCCATCACCCATACGGATATAATCTATGGTAAAGTGATAGAGTGTAGTTGTGTATTGAAGGGATAGGACAGGTGGGTACTGATATTGGGTTTGGTGGTGCACTGTTGACAGATGGGTAGATCGGGAAGGGTGTGTTAGAATACCCAGGATACTGGGAGGAGAGATGGGAGAAGGACCAGGTGAACACTTGGGATTTGTGGGTATGAGGTTGAAAATACAAAGGTGGGAATGCTCTTATGTCAATATGACAAGGAAGTGTCACTGGTTTAGGGTGTTGGTTGTGGGGCGCATCTGAAACAGGCTTCTAGGGAGTGTGTGAGTGTTCATCTTGTCATAATATGTTGTATCAGTGATTGGAGACCCACACAATGAGTGGGAAGGAGATAGACTCCCATCTTTGGGTGGACTGATTCACTCCGAAATAGACAGGTGGGCATCTCTTATGCACAATGGAGGCTCCTAATAGGGGAGGACAAACCAGTGTGTCAAGACCTCTTGTTGCATGTAACTACGAATCTTTTTATCCAATGAATCAAGCCAGGGCGTCATCATGGGCCCCGGAGAGATGGGGAGGGAGGAACAGAATAGATGAAACAGGGTGCATTTATTAGTCAGTGGAAATGTTTTTCATTACCTTACAGTGATGGACAGAGGACATGGTAAATATCATCAAAATTTATAAAAGTGTACGATCTAAAATGCAAACCATACTGTAAACCATTGACAATGTTTAGTTAATGGTTGTAACGGTTATAAGAATGCTACAATCCACATTAAAAAGGGTTTTAATATGGGATGAGGAAAGGGGGAAGAGGTTGTATATATGAGAGACTCTTGTGTTCTGTGTGTGACTTTGCTGTGATTTAAAACTTCTTTGAAAGTTAAATGAAAAATAGTGAGACACTGGGGAGTGAGAGGGGGAAGGTGCCACGGTACAGACTGGACACCAGACATTGCAGTGGTAAAAGGCAAAACGTAAAAAACATTTTTTCCCATTTTTTGAATATCCCAATCTTTTTATTTTATTTTATTTTTAGTTTTTTTTTAAAGTTTTCATGTATTTTATCTCTTACATTTAAGCTAATCATTATTATTTCATTTTCCTATTAATTTTATTTGGCTATTGTATTGGCTTCATCTTTAAAGAAGCTTTGGATTACAGAATGGTTACAACTGGGGTGGGAGAGGACCATTGGTGGGAGGTGTAAGGTATGGGGGGTGCAGGGGAGGAAGTTCACCTGAACATACATAAAAGGTATATAAAATTGTTCGAATACTTATGGGGCAGGGTCACAGTGGGTAGAGAATCACTCAATAAAAGAGAATACTGAATTCCCATCCTGAAGAGCTCTGCCACATTCTCTAAGGGAGTAGCAACAGTCCCCCAAGTGCAGGGGCAGTGTCTGGCAAAGGAGGATGATTCACTAATGGGCTCTTGTTATTGATGACTAGCCTTAAGAGTCTTTGCTCTTGAAATTGAAACTTAGCCTATTGTTATGGGGTGCCTAAGGGTTGCCACCTGAGAGCCTCCTTGCTGCTCAAATGTGCCCTCTCTCTAAGCCAAACTCAGCATAAGAATGCATTCCTTTCCTCCAAGGATGGGACATGACTCCTGGGATGAGCCTCCCTGGCAACAAGGGATTACGACAAAGTGCCAACTGGCAATACAAATGGAAAAAGACATTGAATAAAAGGGGGAAAATGTAAAGAAACATGAGTTCATATCGCTAGGAGACTTCAAAGTCAGTTGGGAGGTCATCCTGTAGGTAACGCTTATGCACATTTCAGTAGGACCTCATAGGCTTCCAATGTGGATATCACCCCAAATAAAGGGGCTCCTGAGGGCTCTAGAGACACCCAGGTCATATATCAGGGTGGATAGCTCCAGAGTTTGGTGCCTTATCAGTTGGCCTTACTTTGGAATCTGTGCTCCTGAGAGTGACAGAGTTGAACTCAAATATGTGTTCCCTGCACATGGTTCATCTGTCTCTTCTATTCAAACCTATATGTGGTGCTGGAGTACCTTTTAAAAAATAAAAAAAAAATTATTAAAAAAAGAATATGACCAAGAATTCCATTGCCTCTTTGCATCTTCTGATAATCATGTCCTGCCTATGAGGTTGTAATTCAATAATGGCAAGCCAAGGGTTAATATTGGACCAATATCACAGGACAATCATATTTCATTCAGGGCATAAAAGTACAAAAAATGAACATTTAAATAACAATATCAAAGCTAATGAATGGAAATATAAGTGAAAGACATTGAGAACTCTGTACAGAGGATGCTAAAACAGAATTATGAATGAGTCACAAAAATAATCAACTGGCACTAGCTAACCTGAAAAGGACAGGAATCTAGGAGGAAAGGTAAGTCAGCTGGACATGCTCAAGATAGGTAATCATGATGGCTTAAGTATGCTTTTAATATTGCAGAACTGCTCAAGGGTACCAATTGCCATCAGATAACTTCTTGTATTTTAAAAAGAAATACTTCCAAAGGGGAGAAAAAGAAACAATGTATGTTAAATAGACTATAGCCCTATTGCATGAGAGCACAGGTTAAACTACCCATTCAATTAAGCAATAAAATATTATTTTGTTATCCTTTAAATGAGGGGATGGAGTAAGTTTTGTTGAATGTCAACCATGAGTCAGATACTTTAGAAGGTATTTTATAAACCTTGGCTTTCTTAATTCTTGCATCAACATTATAGTATAGGTAATTCCATCTTACATAGGAGAAAAATGAGATTATATGAGCTTAATTGATTTTCCAAGTCCTTTGGACAGTGTCTATACCTTTCTACTGTGCTGTATTGGCACATTTCATGATCCCAAAATAAAAAAATGGGGAGATGATACTAGGACATATTATAAAAATTGTCTTTGCTAACTTTCACCATCATTTCTTATCATTTTTCTTACAAATTTTCAATTAATTGATTCTTAGCTTTGCAGGAACCCCACTCTCACATAGTTCCTTTGTCAGAGGAATAAGTGTTTATTGATTTCATTCCCACAGATGAATCCACTGTCATTATCTTATTTATATTTTGGAAAAGGAATTCAGTTAATAGGAAAGCAATTACCGCAAAAGAATACATAACTCATGGTAGAATTTCAGAAATCATGACACATAGGTCAAAAGAAAATTTTGAAAGTCGTCCCAAGTGATTTGGTTCAGTGTATACTCTGCCTGCTGTGAGAATAAAGGCCCTGAATAATAAATGTTGGCTATTCATAGCAAAATTTCCTAATTTATGTACCTGATTTATGACCTGTAAATTTGTCACCATTTTGTAATTAAGGGACAGATCATAGTGCAGGAAAAAATGATTAAATGGCTAATTCCATAATATATATTTCTGCTTGTGGAATAGCCTGTCAGCCTTTTTATAGCGAGGCTCTGCCTTAAGAACACCCTATTATTAAGTTGGGTGGAATGGGATTCCCTGGGTTAGTGATTAGTTCCTCAGTCAGTGAAAAAGCAGGTTCAGAGTGATGTTAATAAAATGATGCAAGTTGGGGCCATGGCACAGCTGTTCAAATGGGCACTTTGCCCTCTTATAATCAGTTCCATCACCTAGAGGAGAACACTATATTCATGATGTATCTTCTAAGAAGCTGAACAAAACCTCTTTCAAATTTGATCTCAAAATACAGTCAACTGGAATTTTTTTAAGAAGTTAATATTTTGTAAATATTTCGTAATACTGAACGATCTGATAAAAATTCTAATTGGATATGTCTTCAGCAATTCTTCTTAATTGGGGAGAATTTAAAACTCTAGGTAAACCAAAATTGTTGTTTCTTTATTAGGCTCATAGATATTTAGGTCTTCTGCTTTAAATCTCTCTTTGAAAGCAATCAAAATCTTACTTCTGCAAATATGACCAAAATTTAATGATTGTTGATTTTTCTCCCATTTATATTCTGGACAGCTTGTCTCCACAATTACAAAAAAAACAAGTTGGAATAATTTCTTCCGGTTCTTGGAAACTTTGAAGAAGCTGTTTCATATGAATGAATCTTGTATGGAATAAGATTTGGTTATACTTGAGAAGACTTAGTAAATTCATTTGTACAACTTTCTACTTTGACAAGGTATAAAAACTAAGCAGTAAGAATCATCTTTATTATTTGGTTAAGTATTTAATATGTAAGTTTTAGCTATTGCATAATTGTTGCATAGAAACCAGTTTGAAAATATGGCAATTGCTAGTAGAATTCATTACATTGTATAAGCACGTAAATGTTGCTCTTGAAGTATGCCAATAATTTACACTTGATACCTGTTTGTTTTATCTATAACAATCACTGATAACCTTGATAAAGAATATTGAGTATGAACTTGAATTCATACTTGATTTCTAACTTGTTATATCATGTTATTTTGCTTGCTGTACTTTTCTACCCTTTCATCAAATTTTTAAATTTTTTAAAAAATTAAATGGCCTCTACCTTAGAAATGAAAATTGATAAATAATTTTTGTTGGTTTCTAAAAAGTGCTCATAAGCAACAAGAAAAGGAATAGACAATGCATCTGGAAATAGTTACTATGAAATTCTCTGATGACAGTTTTCCTCCAGTTTCACTTCAATCTCTCAATATCTCTGTCTCCTCTCTCCCTGCCCATCGTGTGAGTGTGTATCTGTGTTCTTGCTCTTTCCATTTCTTGTCTTTTCTCTCTAATTTATCTTAGGACTCAAGACCCTTATTCTCCTTCCTTCCCCTCTATTGGTCTCTGATCCCTGAATAATAAAAAATGACATATTACTTTTTATGAAAATTTGAATATATTTCTCTATATGTTAAATGATAAAAACTACTAAATATAATTTTAAGTAGATATATACATGGGGGTAAATGTGTTGATGGCGAGAGTGATGGTGATGGCAGCTGTGGTGTCATAGGTGGTGGTAACGGTGGAGACAGCATTGGTGATGGTGGTGGCAATGCAGGTGATGATACTGGTGATGGTTTGGGGGCAGTGGTGAAGGCACAGATGGTGGTGAGAATGGTGGCAGTGATGGTGGCAATGGTGATGCTAGTGGTTTTGTGATGGTGAGGATAGAGGTAATTTAGAAACTTTCCATAAACACATATATAAGTTACATTGCAGACCCCAAATTTTAAAAAAAATCAATATGATTTACACATCCAGCCTGAAAGATTCTACCTCTGTTAACTATGCTCCCAGTAATTGATCCTCAGTTTTATGAAAAGAGAAAGGAACTTGGGAAATATTTGTACTGATAGGGTTATTTTGTAGTCCTTCAGGGATAAGAATCAAATCTAGCAGGATGCTTATAGTTTCATATGCTGCAAATCTATAGACTCCACATGAAATTGACAATTTGACTGTAATCATTAGAATCATCTTAGTATTTAGGTTTTTACTGAAAATATTATATGTAGCCCAGACAGAATTGAGAATGCAAGATCAGTTATAGAGTCAAGCTTCTTGGGATTTAAATGCAGTCTCTAACAGTCGCTAACTCTGTGACCTTGAGGAAGTGACAAACTCACTAGGCTTAATACATATTAATTATTGTTATTAAGTTTTTTAATTTGAAAAACGTATATTGATGAAACTACTTAGACCAAGAAGAATTGTCTTTTCTCTATGAAATTAGCTTAAAAACTTACTGTAATTTTTTCTGAATTATTTTATAATATAGAAAGCATACCTATAAGGTTGTAACGAGAAATGTGTGATAGATTTGAAAAGTAAGAAATCGATATAAAGAATAAAGACAATTGAATGATAAGAAAAAATATCTCTCTGTGGTGGGAAGAAAAATTTTGGAAGGAAAATTTATCAACATCTATCCAAGTGTAACATGTTCATACATTTGATTCTGCAATTTTATTGTAAAAGTTTATCCTGCAGAAATACTTAAATCTATACTTCAATATCTATAACTACTTCAGAATAGATATCAGTTTCCAAAGATGTTCACTGTAGCACTTTTGTAATAGCAGAAATTTGGAAATAAGATAAATCTCCATATATTGGCATGGAATGCTATCAGTGATACATTTTTCATTAAAAGATAATGTACTGTGTATGTGTATATATATATATGTATGAAATGTAATATATTTTGCATAAACTTATTAAAATGCATACACAAATATACAAATTCAACATTTCTTCATACAAATGCACACCTGGAAGATTAAATAACATGCAGTTCATTACGCAGTTAAAAAGCATTCTTGAAGCCTAAATTGGGCCTGGTGTATGTAGCTTCAAGGCCCTTGTTCTCTATTCTGTGCTGTGTCATGTCTTTTACTCCCATCTCTGGGATTTAGCCCAGGTTTCTCCTCCTTCTGGGGGCAGCTTCTAGTATTCCTCTCTTGTGTCCTGTCTAGCTCTAAGGCAATACCATATATTTTTATTCCATTTCTTCAGTGCACAGTGATTTCAATGGTTATTTTTAAAATTTACTAAGGCTGCCACTTATAAAAGGAAATGGGGTCACATCTGATACTTCTAATATATTCCTCAGATTTGCAGTATCTGTTGAGCTTTTGAAATACTTGTTGTCTACTTAATTAATTAGGGAAAGTGAGGGAAGTTGATGGGCAAGGAAAAAGAGAAAGGTTAACTAAAATTGTCCCTTTCCTCACTTGAACAGCCTTTTGAAAAAATTATTCCTCCCTGACCTGCTGTGGAGAGAGAAAGGGAATATCATGAAGGCTGCTGATGGTTGTGATTCCAGACTGAACTGGAAGTGCAAGGTACTCTTTGGTCCTTGATTTGGCTGGAGCAAGTGTGGGAATGCATGTGGTCAAGATTGCAGCTGGTAAATGCATCAGTGAGCCTGGTCAACAGAGGATAGCAAGCAGACTCTGACAACAGGTCCCTGCTCAAACCTGGAGCATGGGCTGCCCAGCATTACCTGTGACCCCCAGTTTGTTGCTGTGTTCTTTCAATTGATAAAATATCTTAAGCTGTGTTGTTGCCCATTGTGTCTTTAGTAAATTATTAGTAACTTTGGCAAATGTAAAAGAAGTAGCAATCCTTAAGCATCTACATATGGAAATTAGAGAACTATCAAATAATGAAGCTATACAGGGACACACTTTTTATAAATACATGGAATAAATACCCATGGTGGTAAAGGTGAATGCAGGAAATTGGGGAGGAAAAGAGGCATGGAGGAAGACTGGTAATGGGTTTGTTGATGGCAGAGGGCAGGGTAAGAGGCAATAAGCAAAGTTGGAGATTATATATATAATGAAATGAATGTATTTTTATTTCTTTTATGTTTTTTTTCATTGTGTCTTTCTTTTGTGTACAATGATAATTTCTTCGATATGATCCCCCAGTTTCTTATATATTTTTTTGCTTTATTTTCAAAGAAGCTTTAGTTTACAGAAAAGTCACAGAGAAAATATAAGAGATTCCCCTATATCCCAGGCCCTCCCCTTCTCACATATTTTCCTATTGATAACATCTAACATGAGTATGGTACATTTGTTACAATTGGTGAACAAATATTGATCATTGCTACTAACTATGGTTAATGTTTTACATTATGGTTTACATTTTGTAACATATATTTTTATAGGTTTTGACAAAATTTTAATGGCCTGTATCCATCGTTGCAAGATCGTGCAGAACAATTCCAATGCCTTAAAAATGTCCTATGTTCTATCCATTTATTATTCCCCCTTACTCCCTTTGGAACCTATGGCAACCACTAAGTTTTAATTTTTGAAGAATAAGGTTCATAGTTACATGTATTAATATTGGCGGTTTGATATATTGACCTGCTTTCTTTTATTAGGCACTGCATATGTTCTCGAGACTTTCTTGCCTGTCTAATCGAGGACATAACAAAATTCTCCAGGATGGGAGCTTAACATTTTCTTGTTTATTGTTTGGATTTCCACTAACTGAGATAACACACTATGATAAAATGTACATTTTCATATTCCAGAGAAACATGCCCCAGGTGCACCATATCCCACATTTCCTCCCATCCCAAATGTCCAGCATTAGTACCATTCACCTGTCATATTTGCCAAAAGAATATTACAACCATGGTAGTTTAGGATTTGGTGCCTTCACATCCTCTATTGATAAAAGACTCTGAAAGATAGTGATAGAAGGAAACTTACTTTCCATGATAAAAAGCACATATGAACAACCCACAGTCAATATTACACTCAATGGTGAAAGACTGAAAACATTCCCACTGAGATCAAGAACAAGACAAGCATGCCCACTGTAACCACTGTTATTCAATATTGTGGTAAAGGCTGTAGCTAGGGAAATTAGGCAAGAAAAAGAAATAAAATGCATCCATATTGAAAGGAAGAGGTAAAAGTTTTGGTATTCACAGAAGATATGATCCTATACTAACAAAGATCCAAATAACCTACAACAAAGTTACTAGATCTAATATCTGTTTCTATACATTAGTAGTGAGAAATTTGAAGAGGAAGTCAGGAAAAATTCCATTTATAACAGCAAAAGAAAAATCAATTACTGAGGAATAAATTTAACTAAAAATGTAGAAGACTGTACACAGAAAACTACAAAACATTGTTAAAAAATTGGAAGATGACCTAAATAAATGGAAGAACATTCCATGTTCATATTTGAAAGATTAAATATCGTTAAGATGTGAATTCTACCCAAATTGATTTACAGATTCAGCGCAATTCCAGAAAAAATTTCAAAAGCTTTTTTTTTAACAGACATGGAAATTTTATTTGGAAGGGTAAGTTGATCATAATATCTTTAAAAAGAACAATAAAGTTTGAGGATTCTCACTTTCTGACTTTGAATCATATTATTTAGCCCTAGTAGTGAAAACAGCATGGTGCTGGCATAAATATAGACATATAGACAAATGGGAATGAATTGGAAGTTCAGAAATTGACCCTCACAACTATTGTCAAGTAATTTTTGACAAATCAGTCAAATATACCCAGCTTGTTCAGGTCAGTCTACTCAACAAATGGTGCTGTGAGACCTAAATATCCATAACTAACAGAAAGAAAGATGACCCCTATCTTACACATTATATAAAAATCAACTCAAAGTGTATCAAAGCCCTATCTATAAAAGGTAGAAAATTTAAAATCTTGGAAGAAAATGTACGGAAAGTTCTTCAAGATCTTGCGGTAGGTGGTGGTTTTTTAAACTTTACACCTAAAGCATGACCAATGAAAGAAAAAATGGATAAATGGACCTTCTTAAAATTAAACACTTTTGTACTTCAAATAACCTTGTCAAGAGGGTGAAAAGTCAGCCTAGTCAATCAGAAAAAAATATTTTAAACCATGTGTCAGATAGCATATGGACAAATAACTTAAACAGACATTTTTCAGAGTAAATATAATATCCAGAAAACACATGAAAAGATGTTCAACATCACTAGCTATTGAAGAAAAGCAAATCAAAACTAAAATGAGATATCATTTCACACTTGATAGAATGGCCATAACTAAAAAATACAAAACAAAACATAACAAAAAACAAAACAAAACAAAAAAACAAAAAACCCAGAAAATAGCAAGTACTGGAGAGGATGTGGAGAAATAGGATCACTCCTTCACTAGGGGTGGAAAGGTAAAATTGTATTTCCTCTGTGGAAAATAATTTGGAAGCTCCCCAGGCAGCTAAATATAGAACTGCCATGTGATTGGCAATTACACTACTTGGAATATATTCAGACACACTGATATTTATTAAAACAAACAAACAATTGCCTAAACTGACATTTGCACACTGGTGTTCGTGGTGGTTTTATTCACAATTTCTACAAGATGGAAACAACCCAAGTATCTATCCACTGATGAATGGGTAAAAAAATGTGTTATATAGATATGCTGGAGTACTATTCAGCTGTAAGAAGAAATAAAACTGCAACATATATGACAACATGGATGAACCTTGATGACATTATGTTGATTGAAATAAGCCAGAGTGAAAAAAAAACTATTGTATGAACTCACTACAATGAACTAAATACAATGAGTAAACTCACGTTGTTAAAATCTAGGAGTATAGTGTGAGGGATGAGAACAGGGATCTGATGAATAACGTATACAGAATTTTTAATAAGATTGATTGTAAATGTTAGGAAAGGATAGAGTTGATAGTAACATTGTGAGTATAGCTAACACTGCTGATCTATAATGTGAATGTGGCTGAAAGGGGTATTCTAGGGACCTAAAAGTCAATGGAAATGAAATTAGAGGATAACCTTGGGATTGTAAAACATAGTGAATTCGGTGGTGGATAAGGACTGTGGTTAATAGTGCAAATACCACAATGCTCTTCTATGAGTTAGAACAAACGTATGCCATTTTTACAAGGTCTTAAGAATATGGTGATACATGGGAAAATATAACTAATACAACCTATGGACTATAGGTTTTATTTTTGCATCAATGGAAAAAGGGTACTATATTAATTATAAGGGTCAACAATAATCGGGTATAAGAAGGTAAGGGACTTCTCTGGAGTATGGAAAAAATACTAAAATTGACAAAGGTGATAACAACACAACTCTGTGATGAAGCTGAGAGCCACTGAGTGTACACTGCGAATGGACTGTACCAAACATGGGATGGTATAACATAGTGAACCTGTGGTGGATGAGGTATTATGTTTAACAACAATTATATGAAAACATTCTTACATGAATTATAACTAAGGTACAATAATAATATATGTTATTAATAATAAGGTGATTTGTTAGAAAAATAAACCTAACGGAAGCTATAGACAATAGTTAGTATTATTTGAATGTTTTTTATCAATTTTAACAAATGTTCCAAAACAAAGCAAGGTGTTGTTGGTAGGGTGGTGTATGGGAATCCTGTATTTATTCATGGTTGTTTTATAAACTTCTTTAATAAAAAAGGAAGTATTCTCAGAGCCAAAGGCCAAATGAGTCGGGTTATGAAATTTTCATGGTTCTATTGACAAAGGAGGAAAATGAGCCACAGAAATATGAGAACAGGTTTTATTAAGATTTATTCAGTTCCTAAAAACAAAAACCATTAAGAGTTGTTTAATTTTACCTACCGTTTTTAAGGAAATTTGTCTAACAGTCTTTGAAATTATCTGTATTCACGGACCTACTTCTTTAAGATATCAGAACTCAATTGAGGAGATCTATCTGTCTTTCTGCTCCTTCCCTGCATGTGGACACTAAGTGGATTCTTTCTGGCACCAAAAAAATTTAAAACTGAAACTACGTGCATCACAGTATGATGCATCCATGTCTTCAGACGAGTCATTTCATTCCTTGTTTTTCTTTTTTTTTTTTAATGAGAAAAGTTGTGAGTTTACAGTAAATTCTTGGAGAAAATTGAGAGTAACTATATTTACACCCTCCCTGCCTGTCCATGATTAAGACCTTGGGTTAGTGTAGTACATTTGATATAATTGGTGAAAGAAAAAAAATATAATTTTACTATTAACCATAGCCTATGATTTTTAATAGGGTTAGCCACTTTCTTCCTCTATGAAGTATCACTGGGTTACATCAAAATGTTCAGAGTTCAAAACTTGCTAGTCTAAGATGTCTCTTGACCTTGGACAAGTTAAATTACATATAACCTTCAGTATCACTATTTTAAAAAAGCAGTAGTCTCATGAAAAATATCATGCTTCTGCTTGAAAGTGTCATTTTTGTGTTTCTCAAACATACAATGTCATAACTCCTTTCACACAATTGTTAGCACACATTGAGTTTTTTAAAAATGTCTCAGAATTTAGTGAAAGAAAAATACTTCATGTAAGATATTTCTATGAGTTTTCATTGTGAGAAATTTTAACTCAGACATACCAGAAATTCACAAACAAGTTTCATCAATGCCAATATCAAAAAACACTAAATCTGGAATTCTTTAAGTGGATATTCACAGGTATTTCTTGAGAAGTCCAAATTAAGCAATTTCCTTCTCTCATTATTTCCTTCTTCTCTCTGTTTTTAACCCACATGCTGAGCCTTGAAAGGAAAAGTGGGCATTTGAAAAAATATGATGTCATAAATATAATAAATTGGTTATTTGGGTTTTGAAATTCAGTAGCTGAGATACTCCCTTGGGTTTCAAGTACTCTAACCCTGTTGTATCATCTTCCTTTCCACTTTTCCTGCTAGTGCTTCTGCTAATGCAAATGTCATTCATAACTATATGTAGACAGGCTCATTCGCTGATATTTTCACATTTCATAGCAGCTGAAAGCTGTCTCCTCTGTTAAAACATCCACACTCCATTTCTCCGTGTGGAGATACTACCCAGTTAACACATTGTCTCCTCAGAAAGCCTTCTCAGAGTTCACAGAAAATAACTCTCTATCAGAATTCCACAGTTCACCTACACACACAGATAACACACATTCAATTAAAGAATGTAATCCTGAATTATATACTTCTCTCATTTTTGCTTTAACATCTTTTTGTTCACTTGACCATATGATATACCTTTGAAATAAGCAATTCAAGTTATGGTTGTTCAGTATTGCACACTTCATGCTAAACTGGGAAGCAGAGCTTGGCAGAGAACACTCATGGAATTTTCAGGTCCAGACCCCACACTTTCATGTTCCATGACAATCTCCTGCTGACACCACTCAACACTGACGTGCAGATCCCCACACCAGCAACATAAGAACTCATCCAAAGAGGCAAGGAATAGACTTAAGTCTTGAATCATAATACAACTTTATTCATAAGAAAACTATTATAAGGAAAAAAAATACCATTGTATTATACAGTTAAAATTTAGGCATGGGCATAATATTCTCCAAAATCTTTTGTATCCTTCACACTTTATGTAATTAAGAATGAAAATACCCTGTATCTGTCATTGCAATGTCATTCAGAACAATTCCAATGTCCAAAAATTGCCCCCATATTACACTTATTTTTCCCTCTCCCTCTGCTCAGAACCTCTGGTGCCCGTCATTATATAACTTGTCAAAACTTACAAAATTGTGGGGGAGGGAGATTAAACTATAATGTTAACTATAATCCACAGTTGGTGGCAATGCTCTAATATGTGTTCATCTATTATAACAAATGTAACACACTAATGAACGATGATGTTAATGAGGGAAAGTGTGGGAGGGGTAAGGTGTGGGGTATATGGGAATCCCCTACATTTTTTATGTAGCATTTATGTAACCTAAATATCGTTTTTAAAAAAAGAAGAAAAAACGTATATTAAAAAAAGAATGAGAAGGTGGTTGTTAAGAGCTGTAAGAGAGTTAAAGAAAAAAAAATCGTTTAAAAAACAAAATCCAGAAGTAAATTTTTAGAAACATGTACTCAAGTTCTACAAATTCTAGGAACTCAAAATAATCACAGATATGCTATTGAAATTTTTGAAATAGAATAATACCATAGAATGGGAGCTCTGATTACAGGGAAATTATTTTTATATTTTTATGGCTTACTAAAATTTTACTTGACACACAATAAGGCAGTCAATAACTATTATGCCAAGTTGAATAGATTTTTAGTAAAAAATGCTTCTGTGTGAATCATGGTGCCAGGTGACTGTGTCAGAGACTGCTAGATATCCGTGAAAATGAACACTTCTCCTAGGAATTATAGCAGAGGTTTACATGGGTTCATTGCCTTCAAATTCAATGTTGTGACACTTGATGGTCAATGCAAAACCATATCATTAATGGAAAAAAACACAAAAAAAACACCTGATAATCAACTGCCAATAGGCTCTGACACAGGCATCTAGCACCAGGAACATCCAAAGCCATTTTTCAATATGTATTTTTATAAGAGAATTTGTGAGATTACAAAACCATCATGCATAATATGAAGAATTACCATTCATCACCTCTCCACTAGCACCTTATATAGCTGTGGAACATTTGTTACAGATTATCAGAGAACATCATCAGACTATTACCACTAAATATGATTCATCATGTGCATTTGGTATATTTTTTCCCATACACTAGTCCCTATTATTATCACCTTGTACTAAAATTGTACATTTGGTATAGTTCATGAGAGAACACTCTCATATTTCTGCCATTAACCACACAGTTAATCTTCCACCACATGGTTCACTGTGTTATACAGTCCCATGTCTTGTACAGTCTATCCAAAGTATACACTCAGCTGCTCTCACTTTCAACACAGGAAACAACCTAAGTATCTATCAACTGATGAATGACTAAACAAAATGTGGTATATACATACATTAGAATACTATATTGTTGTAAGAAAAATGAATTTGTACACATATGATAACATGTATGAGCCATTGAGAACATTATGGTGTATAAAATAAGCCAGACACAAAAGGTCAAATACGGTATGCTAATACTAATACTAATATGAACTAAACACAGGCCATTTTTTAACAAAAACTCTAGGCTCCTTGTGCAGCTAGATGCAGTTTTGTGACTAAGTTTTTGTAAATTCCTTATAGACAGAAAGATTTGTGTCAGTTCCACCCTGAAATCTAAAATGTTGAGTGTATACTTCGGTGAGTTTATTTCTTCTTTTTGCCACCTGAACCCAAGCTAATGGTATCAGTATTATAGATAAGAGGGTTCTATTGCAACACTTTACAATATTATAGATAAGAGGGTTCTATTGCAACACTTTACAAATGTACATTTGAAAAACCTAGTGCTAAAATTTTAATATGGTTTATGAATTCTGGGGTGGAGCCCAGAATTTTGCATTTCTAACAAGCTTCCAGATGATGCTAATGACATTAACATATTGATCACATGTTGAGTATGAAAGCATGAGGTGGGCCAAGAGAAGATGAGAAAAGAACCTGAGTCCATGATGAGGAAGAGGAGATGCACTGCCTTGTGAAACTGGGCCATTTTTTAGGGTCTGTCACATCAAGAACAATAAGCCTCCTATATGTTAAATAGCTGTATCATTGGGCTTCTTTTTTATAGAAGCATACTCTTACTCTAATATAATATATACCTCAAATATATATGACACTACTCTCCTCTTTACATAATAATACTATATTCCTATGAGGGTACTTGGATTTCTATTATTATATGTCACATACAAAGATGAAATTCCTTCCTGAAAATTTTGTTTATTTTCCACCAATGATAAAGTTTTATTGACATAAGAACATGTATCATTGAAATTAGAAGCTAATCGTAGAAGATATATAAGGAGAAATGATTGGAAATTCCCACCTCCATCATGAAAGAACTTCAGATAATGGATTTATCCTTAGATACGTAGGACAGTTTGAAATCTGTTTATGTGCAGGCACGGACTTCCTTGAATGGCCTAGCTCATTTTTACCAAATAAAAATGGCCTAGAACATAAATCAGAACACATTTACTAATTTGCTGGGAAAATACAATTACAGAAGTGGTCTAAATTTATACAGTATTACTTATCTATTGCTGTATAACAAATTATCACAAATTTAGTAGCTTAAAACACTTCTCATATTATCTTAGTTTCTGTGCGTCAGACATTTGGGCACAACTAACTCCATGAAGCACTGGGTGCTTCTGTGGTGTGTCACAAGGCTGCAAACAAGTTGTCAGCCAGAGCTGTGATCACATCTCAAGGTTCACTTGGAGAAGGATCTGCTCTCAAACTCATGTGGTTACTGGCAGAATTCAGATCATTGCAAGTTGTTGGACTGACAGGCTCAGTTCTTGCTGGGTGTTGGCTAGAGGCTGCCCTCAGTTCTTTGTTTTATGGGCATCCTCCACTGGGCAGTACACAATGTGGAAGTTCGCTTCATCAACGCCAAAATAAAAGAATCTTTGAGCAAGACAAATCCTTATATTTACCTATTCTTTTGGTTAGCAGAAAAACACGTTTCTCACCCACACTCAGGGGAAGGGGATGACACAGGTATGAGTACCATGAGAAGGAATAATTTCAAACATTTTAGAGTCTCTTCATGCTCACTCTAGTCAGTGTATGACTTTCCATGAGAAATTCTCATAAAATGAAAATTGTAGCAAGAAGTTTCCTATGCTTAAGAAAGACTCATCAACAGATGATCTCACAACATTTCAGTGACTATTGGGGCCTAGGTAATCATAATTGACAAGGCCAGAGAGTTTGTCCACTCCCAGCGCTTTACCCTAAGATTTTAGTCTCATGCTTCATTTTCAGTTTTCTTTGTTCCTGAGCAGTTTCATTATGTAAATGCTTTTTTTCTGCACTTCATTTTATTTTCTAAAGTACAGAATATTTTCCTTAATTTTTAATATTAAATAGAACTATTTAACTATTTTATCTGAAAAAATCTCATGAATCCCAATTTTAATAAGAATGTTTTATAATATAATGTTACTAGTATATCTGTGTAAACATAAAAATGTTATAAGGGCAATTATAGAACATATAGAAATGTAAAACTAAAATAAATTTTCAAATATAACTTCATCACTGCTATTAACATTTGAATTAGCAATATAATTTAACATGACTATTAATGTGGTTATATTATGGTATGATTGACACATGAACATAACAGAGATGTAGCCAAGGTAATTTTGAATTTGGCAATGTTAGTACCAATTTTTTCTATTGAAACTGTTGTAAACCATTATCATGCACCCAAAAATTATTTGATATCCACTTGATACAAATGCTTTTCTCACTGTGGGGTCTGAAATTGCATATACCCTAGAAAAGCGTGTTCTTAAAGTTAATTCAGTCCTGTTCTTCATATTGTAAGTAGCCTCTTTTGATGAGGCTACTTTAGTTAAGGTGTGAACCACCTCATTCAGAATGTGTTTTAATCCTCTTACTGGAGTCCATTATAAATGTGATGAATAAACACAAAGATAGAGAAAGCAATGGAATCAAGAAGCTGAAAGCAATGAAACTTGGAAGGAAATGGAGAGACAAGCAGATACTGCCATGTTCTTGCCACGGGTTAGAGGACCCAAGGATTGTTGGCAGCCAGTCTTTGGGAAGAAAGCATTGCTTTTATGACACCTTGATTTGGGTACTTTTTTCAACCTCAAAACCATAGCTAATAATTAACATTGTTAAAAGCCAAACCATTTTGTGGTATCTGCTTTTAGCAGCTTAGCAAGCTAAAACACTCACAAAGTTCTTTCCTGCTTACTTATGATATCCCAACACAGGGTAGCAGTGGTATTGTAGCCATATTAGCAGTATTCTCTGGCAGTGAAATTATTGCCAAATATCACTACATCTAGATGTAATTTGGGCAACTGATGACCCAGAATGTGCTTATATTTTTTTTAACATCCAAAAGAAAACAGTAGCAAAGCATTTTTATAGAAACCAATAGGCCCATTGTTAGGATCTGTTGTTTATTCTTCAAATTTTAAATATTCTATCATGACAACCACCATAATTACTTAATGAGATTCTGTTATTTTTCCTTCAATCTACAAATGCCTTGGGAAATATTCCTTTATAAAAATACACAAAATTGCTTTGTTGAATTTTACATTCTAGTGGGACAAACTAAAAAGGAACATTTATGTAAATAAAATAGTATGTTAGAAGATGATAAATTATATTCAAAAGAAAGTAAAGTAACTTAAGGGGATTTGGAGATCTATGAGGATGCTGTAATAAACATGGTGATTTGTGAGACCTTAACGCAGGGAGACTTATTGTCGTGCCTTAAAGAGATGAAGCTATTAGACAAAATCATTCCTGGAAGTGTAGTTTAAGCAGAAGAAACAGCTGAAGCAAGATTTTTAAGGTTTTAACCGATCCAGGGTGGTCAAGAAAAAGCAAAAATCCACTGTGGCTGTAGACAAGGGATCAAGGATATGTGTAGCAAACAGGCCAATGAAGCAATAGATGGTCAAATCATTGTAAAGATTTTGACTTTTATTCTGAATGAAATGGAGCCACTGGAGAGTTTTGTGCAGAGGAGTGGCCTGATTTTGCACAAGTTTATATGGAGCCTATGGCTGCTGTGTTTAGAATAGATTAGGCAAGGTAAAGAGCAGGAAGAATTATGAAAATCTATTATTGCCATCAAAGTAAAAGATGATGGCATCTTAGATAAAAATCGTAGGGGAATTAACTCAAAAATATATCAGATTCTGGATATAGATTAAAGGCCAAATCTTTTTTTCTATGTTAGATGTTAATTGTGATATCACCAGTAACTTTTTTACTCCAATGTTTTTAGTCTGGGCAAATGAAAGATGAATTTGACTAAGGCAGGCTGCATATAGAGCATAATTAGAATAAAAACAATGATTCATTAATTGTGAAAATTCCTATTAGAGATATAGTGTAAGATATAATATCAAGAATTCTAATCATTCTTTAATTCAGGTGAAAGATATGGGCTGATACATAAATTGAGTGTCAGTAACATAGGGATAATATTTAAAGTCACAAAATCCTTGATTTTAGTTTGATAATTTTAATATAACAGTTGGAACGGAATTGCTTCTGTGGACTTTGATGTCATAAACACATGAGTGTCCAGAGGAATCTCATCTAATCTTGATTAATGGGGGATAAAAGCATTCCTAATAATCAAAGTCCTTCCAGAAATGTTTATTCCTAGAAAAGTTTCATAAACTATCACCTCGTTTCCACTACCATTTCTCCTTTCCACATTTCTCTTTTCTCCTGTCCATAAAATTCACTTTTCTCTATACAGCAATGCTAAAATATATCAAAAGTTAGTAATGCCAAACCTGTGGCAAGTAAAGATGCTTCTTGATAATTTAAGTAACAAAACAGGAAAAACTTACCACTTTATCAATAGGACTTTCAGTTTGAGATATTTTCCAGTCAAGAATATGGGCTTTATGTAAATCTTACAAAATATTTTATAACCTTATTTCAAAATAAAAAAAAAAAAATAACAGGCAAAAAGCCACTTAAAAATTTATGGAAGCATTACATCAAAAAGTTACGTCCAGGCAGTTTCATCCTTCAAATCCTAAAAACAAACTCCAGGGTTTAGAAAGATACACAGATACCGCAAAATGGTTTGGCTTTTAACAATGTTAATTATTAGCTATTATAAATTTTCTCACTATACAATTTCAAGAGGAAGATAAAGGGACATATTATACACATGGCAAAAAGTGACCCAGTTTCAATTAAGGGCTTATTTATCTGATATTTATGACTCTTTGAGCTCATAGGTTTCTGGGAATGACTTGGAGCTGAATTTGAGCTGGAAGATATGATCTAGATTCAATATTGTCAGAAATGAATTGTTAACAAAATGGATCAGTCATCAATCAGGGATTAATAATTAGACTTGGATAAGAAACGTGCAGAAGAAAACATAAACCAGAAATACATAAGGAGCAAAATAAAGCCCTAGACATAACAAGATCTGGCTGAGAAGCTTCAATTCAGAGTGTAGAAGACAGTAGAAGGTTTGGACTTCCAGTATTGTAGCACTTGATGTACTGTTAACTTTGTAACTTTATCTCAAAATTAAATGAGTTTCTGTGCTCTGTACTCATTTTACTTACTTCCCAAACAATGGTCTAAATCAGGATGAGCATATTTTCTCTTCTTTATCAATCAATTTTATTAAAACACAGAATATGCAGATTGAATCTTCCTTTCTGCTGCCTCTACTCATATTTTCTTGCACCACAACTTTTCATGTCATTTTTAATTTCTGCATTTCTCAAAGTGTAAATCAGGTGGTTGAGCATGGGTGTCGCAATAGTGTAAAACATGGCACCACCTTGTCCACTGGAAATGTGTTTGGAGGGTGAGTATATGTGAATATACCAGGAACAAAAGTTAAAATGACTGCAATAATGTGGAAAGTGCAGGTGGAGAGGGCTTTCTTTCTTCCTTCTGCACTCTGGTTACTCAGAGAATGTAAGATTAAAACATAAGAGATGATCAGGTTTATGAAACTCACCATGCATATAGCCCCACTATTAAAAACTATGAGTATATTTATGAAATAAGTATTCATTGCAGGCAAGTTTCAACAGTGGTGGCATATCACAGAGATAGTGATCAATAACATTAGGGCCACAAAAAGTTAATTTCAAAATCAAGATAATCTGTGCTGAAGAATGGATACAAGATCCCACCCAGGACAGTTTAACCAGTGTACCACAGACATGTATGCTCATGATGGTTGTGTATCGCAGTTGTTTACAAATATTCACATAGTGATCAAATGACATGAGGATAAGAACTAAAATCTCCATGCACCCAAAAGAGAATTGCAAAGATATGGACTATGCATTCATCATAGGAGATAATTTTCTTCTCTGTCAGTGCATCTATAATCAACCTGGGTGCCATGGATATGGAGATACAGGTATCAACAGCAGATAAGTAGAAAAGGAATAAGTACATGGGGCTCCCAAGTATCCAACTGTATTTGAGGGTCATCACAAAAAGTAAATTTGCTAAAAGAGTTGCAAGGTAGAGAAACAAAAAGATCCCAAACACTACTTCTTCCTTAAGAACATCCTGAGTTAACCCAAGCAGAATGAACTTGTTCACACTGCTATTCATGCCCATGGGTGGTGTAGATAAAGAAAGGATGGAGCTGAGAAATACCTCATTTGCAAAAAGAAAGAGATGTGATTTAACAAGAACAGTATAATTGGACTCTTTATATCTCCAACCTTTGGTTTATGGTAGTCATAATCTTACCTTCAATAAAAGTCAGGATAATGATTGTGAATGATGGTGAGATGTTTAAATATATCACTGGGGCCGGCATTATAAAGGGAAATTATATGCATGTAAAATCTTCTATTTTGCATGATTCTGAGTTTCACTTCTTACTGATCCATCCTGGTGTTCCACTTCTTACATCTCTATAACCTGAATTATTTCTTTACTCACATATGATTCCCCTTAATCTATCTGCCACAGATTTTGTTTTCTTTCAATATTTTTCATTTTAAATTCAACATACAAAAAAATGTATAGTTGAATTTCCCTAAACAGATATTTCCCTTTGTTTTAATCTATTTCTTATACATAGATGCATATCTATATAAATGCAACCATCCTGTGTTTTATACATACATATTAATCTTCATTTTACTTGCTAAAACCCTTTTTGCATGTAACTAAAGAAAATCAATAGCACAATTATTTTAGCAGGTGTAAGTTAACAAGCAAACATTTTATAGAATCAATTTACCATTTATTATTATTCATTTAACATGTTTTCAAATTTTCACTTATAAAAATTGTGAAATGAATCTCTCATGTATAGAATTTGCCATATTTTTAAAAATTCCATCAAAATAAATCTCCATGGGACTACTGAGACAAAAGATATGAATAAGCACGCAATAATTTAAAACTTGACAATTAGCCTTCCAATTTGCTTATATCAATATTTATTAAAATATTTTAATTATATGAATTAACATAGTTACATAATAAATATCAAAATTTACAGTAAGCCACAGGATGAAAAATAAATATGTCCATTCAAAATTCCTTAATCACATTCTACAATGGTACTGCTAGGTGCCAACATGGTGTTCCAGAAATTTAGTGTCATATAGATATATGTATAAATTAAATTATTATTTTTAATTGTGGCTAAAATTATAAGACTATAATATAGATTTCTAATAAAATTCACATATGCAACACTAATTCCTTTCTTTTTTGTATAATTAAAATGATCATATGCAATTTTTTGTACTGATGATAGTAAAGTATATTTGCCTCTTTTTATTACTAATATTTTTTCTGGTTTCCATTAAGTATATATTTTGCCAGTTATTTTTTTATATCATGGATTTGAGCTCTTACCGCCCTGATTTTTTCTATTTTTATACAGCCAAATTACCAAGGGAAAATTTCCCTTTGCTGATTAGATTACAATTAAGGATGTTAAAATCCTCATTCTTTCCTAAATGCTTTCTAAGTTTTAATATTAATCTTAAATGATCTGGACTATATTTTAGCATGAGTTTTGACATAATCTCCCTTTTTAACTAACCTACAATCTATCAATGAATCAATAACAGCATCAAATCAGTTACCATATATAAACTAAGAACATAATCACATCTGCAGTAGCTATAGTGAAAAGCTGTTCACAACCTCCTTATGGTGGAATTGCAGGGATGATAAAACTTCTAGTAAAATCAGTAATTGCATGAAAATTAGACTTGGCTATTTGAGATAATAGAAAACTAATTGTTTTCAAAAAGTAGAGAGATATTGAGAGAAATAATTGAATGGACAGAGAAGAATGAAAAATGAGAGGAATGGGATTATTATGGTATTAAATGTGTGAACTGAAGATTACAAATAGATTTCTTGGAACTCAGGTACACAATAAACTTAAAGTGTGTTTTCCTGATGAGAAATTTTCAAAATCAGTAACTCAAATTGTCCATTTACTCTAATAAAGCTACATAATCTATATAAATATGTAGATTATTTTCTTGTTCAGCTAAAAGAAACGGTAGATGGTTTAATGACACCAGTTTATATTATAACTAAAATCTTTATCAATTATTTTTGATAAATATAAAAGAGAAAATGAATTAATTATAACTTCATTTCAATATATACTTTACATTGCTAATGGAAAAAAAACAAAAACAGGGTGTCCAAAGTTGTGGAGAGAAGCACACTAAGGTAAGAAAAGTGAGGAAACGATTTTAAGAAGGGAAGAAGCATACATTATTTCAATTAATATAGAGTTGATTTGCATTAAAATTATATGATCATTATATCAGCATTTTAAAAGATAAAATTTGTGAGCACATAATGGACAGCCATGAAAGCCAGTCATGCAAAACTATTTAGACTTGCTTTAAATAAGCAAAGGGAATATTTAAGGATATGAAGATAGGAAAGCAGCACTGGAACAACTTGGATGCCTGTTTCAAGTTCAGACTGTCACCTCAGAGTTTTATTTCTGAATTCAGCCATGATTTCTGAAAATTCCTGGGCTATCCAACCTTTCCCATTTTGGGGGTATCCCAGTATTACAGAGTGCCATTTTCTCTTCTTTAAAATCCTTGAATTTTACTAATTGAAATTTTAGCCAGTTTAAATTATATCTGTCCCAAAGTCTGTATCTAGTTTCAGTCTATTCTTTTCTTGCCAAATAAAATTCTCTTCTATCTGCTGTGAGCCTAATTAAATACGTGCTTATTTGAAGAAGAAAAAAAATTATATATATTCTTGTACATGTGAATTTATCATTTAGAGAGGTTTTCACTTTTGTTATTTCACTTCGAATACTTGTTTCCTGTGATATACCTGTGACCATATGACTTGTCCTCTATAACATACGAAGTTTGACCTGTGATATAGACAGTTGGACCTAATACAGTTAGGCTAGAACTAGGAGAGAAGGTCACTAATTTGCCACTCCACCTAGCATTGAAACTGCATGTTATAGAAAACATCAAATCTCATCCATCCATGTAATTTGCACCAAAAAAATTAGATTTTGAGGGGCAGCATAGAAGGATGCCAACCTATATCTAATGTTCCTATCCTTATCCCAATACCAATTTTGGCAAACTTTATGGTGGGACAAATATCAAAGCAGATAACTAGATATATGATGAATAATTTTGAAAGGAGGAAAGGGCAGGGAATCAACGAAGTCAGAGAAGGATATAGTAGGGTTATATCAGCAGACACCAGGCAAGGTAAATGAGTCAGAGAATAGGACACAGAAAAACATACAGAGGGAAGATGGAAAAAAGTGTCAGCGAGGGTCTTTTGATGAAGAATTCATCACAGAGTTCTGGTTCTTTCCTCCTGATGCTCTGCACTATCACTTACCACCAAAAGAAGGGAAGGCATGTGGTTGTGGGTCTTGAACAAAGATCACCATGGGTCTTGAAAGCCCAGGACAACAGATTAGAATTGTAGCTTTATCTTAGACCCTGTCCCTGAAATATTGCCACTGACCTTAAACACTTCAAATGAGCTGACTTCCAAGAATAGAAACATCTGAAAGGCTGGCCTCAATATGCTAAGTGTAGTTACTCTCCCTGTAAATAAAGAGGTTTTGTAAAAGCTTTGTAGCACTGCAATCCTTCATGTTGGGGATATTCTTCAGGAGAATCTCATTTTTTTTATGAGGCAAACTGATTAAGGTGTCCATCAGATCAGTCTTCTGTAAACTATGTGAAGAAAATACTTCAAATTGATTGAAGAACTTACCTCTAAGTGCAAATAAATGACTTCCAATAAAGTGTATGTTTCATATCTGAAACGTTAATTTACGTAGAAGTTAAATCTAACGAAGTTTAGATAAATTATGCAAATTAAACCTCATTGAGATTGATTTAAGCTTTGTGTCACAGAAGTTTAAGAGGAATGGGAAGTACAGGGAGAGAAGAGATTCTTGCTTATTTCCAATCTCACAAGGTTCTTTCTGAAGCATTAGGTTAGTCACAATGCCAGGCTCCATGGGATTGGGGAGGCTTTTGTGCAAAACAGAGGGAATTTCTCAATATGGTCCTGATCACTCTTTCATGGAAGGCAGTATGCCATCTGCGAGAGAAATTCCTCGGAGGCCAGTTTGTTCTTTAGAGAAACATGAGTTAAATGTTTATTTTTTTACTTCATTGGGTATTTATAGTAATTCCCACAAAAGTTTGCAATGCCTAAGGCAAACTTTCAGACTCTACAGCTCCAAGAAATCCATACTTCCCAACCAGTCCCAATAAGCTACCCACACAGAGAGTCAGAGGGCAAAAACCAACTACGGGGACAATTATTTAAACTGAATCTAACTTTGAATTGTTGGTACAGAAAGACCATTCCTTTTTCTTTATGATTTGCCATCTCTTCTAGAATTAGGATTGTTTCTGAAACCATGTAAAGGTGGATATAGGTGAAACGTGTGTAGTTGACATGCAACCTGGCCCCACAACTTACTGGTTGTGAATAAGCAATTTTCTTAAACTTAATTTCAATTTCTTCTTTTGTTAAAATGTAGCTAGTAATATTAACAATTTATTTACTGTAACACCATTAATAATTAATTCTACTATGTTTAATTCCATCTATGCTTTTTAACAATGTAGAAAGAAAGAGAGCTGAACTGTTCCTTCAAAGGTAAAATAACTATCAAATATTTTTCTTTTGTAATTTCTTTTTATTTTAAATATATGTCTGAGAGCATATACTATTCCACTAACAGGGTAAAAAGTTAGATTTTTGCTTTTGAATGTAGTCGCAACCTACTAAACATTGAAGAGTTTACATAACACAATTAATTTCCTATCTTGAAAGCCATACTACCACATAGAATTCTTATCAAAGAATTACTGGCTTGGCAATCCATACAAGCTAGGTATGTTCAATGAGGATAAAGGGAACGGTTGGTGTGAAAGTGTTAGAGAACAGTGGGAGAAAAAATGGAGATGGCAGAAGGAAATGAAAAGATGGTACCCTTCCTTCCTCTTTTACTGAAGGGCCTACTGGCATCCAGCAGATCAAAAAGTCACAGAGAAACTTCTTGGAGAAAATTACATACCAAACAACTGCCTTTTATTTTAAAAATGGAACTCAAGAATATTGGGAAGCCTATTCTTAAGTGTCTTAAAATTTGTGACCTCATGTTTCCCATCAGTTAAATCGGAATAAAAAGTGTTAGGTTTAAAAAGTTACTATAATAACTAAAACCTATAACATATAAAAAAAAAAAAAGAATTCTTGGCTGAAGAAAGTATAGAAAAATTTTCCCCTGATTTTTTTAATCCTCCATAACTTTGTGCATTTGAGGCAAAGAGAAGGAATATGCTTTACTCAAAGTCACACAATTAATTAGTAACTCATCTGAGTTTATAATCTAAATCTCTTTATTATAAGTCTATGGATTTTGCTTTTAATAAGACTGTATAGTAATATAACAAGCTTTCTTGGACTGAGAAATAATAACACCAAATGAAAAATCCCCTGTGTCAAACTTCCCAGTTGACAGATCCTAAACTAACTTCCAGCTCTGTGGGATGATCAAAGCTTCCTAGATTTGATGGCAAAATCTTTAAGAGGATACTTTGCAAGATCATTGAACTCTCCAAGGTCCAGATGGGGAATCAATGATTCCTAGATTCCTTGGGTTGCTTTAAATACTGAGTTGAACTGACCATAAATGATCATTAATTATTCATTGTAGATTTAAAAACTTATTATCTAAATTGAATCCCAGTTTTGGTAAAGCAATGTTGGGGTTTTATTAAATGTACATTACTGTGGCCATTCAATCATGGGAACTTTAGAAATGGGGACATAAGATAAGGTTTGTACTATTTTGGATTTCATCAATGTCTTTCTTACATCCAACTTTAGTGTGAACCAAAACCCTATCTTAGACTCCATCCATATAAATTTTTACCTTGCTAAAATGATGTTTCCAGTGAATGTTCAGAAATTACGGCCAGATTGAAACAGGTAAGGTAGTTAGTATTGTGTGTATATAAATGTTCATGGACCAAACTATATGATAACCACAATTAAATGAAAGATTCAGGTGAGGAGATGTTTTGGACTACATACTGCACTGTTGTTTCTTATAGAACATGCAAAAAAACTATATATGAAATAAACAATATTATAAAGCACACTATGAGTATGGTCCCATTATTGCACATATCTAGTAAATTTATCACACATGTGTCTATGCAGGCATGTTTCTACAAGGGCTGCAAGTCATAGAAATAGTGCTCAATCACTTTGGGGCCAGAGAAGGGCAATGTCAAAGCCAGGGATAGCTGTACTGAAGAACAGATACAAGATCTTACTGAATCCAGAATTACCAAAGCACCATAGACATCCAAACATACGATGGCCTTGAATTTCAGGGGCTTACAAATGGCCAAATAAAAGCTATGAACATGAGCGTAACGATCTCCATGAACTCAAAGAAATGGGCAGCAAAGCGCTGAGTCATGCAATTACTGTAGGAAATGATATTCTTCTGAGCCGGGGCATCCACGATCAACCTGGGAAACATGGTTGTAGAGAAGCAGGCATCAGCAAAAGTCACATAGAATAGAAAGAAGTTTATGAGACTCTCATAAGTTTGCCTTTCCTTAAAAGTCACTGCAATGAGAACATTCCCCTAGGAAGCATCAAGAAGGCCCCAAAATTTGCTTTTTGCTTCCCAGCATCTTGTATCAACCCCATTAAAATGAATTCATTCACACTCTTGTTTATTGAAACACCACCTTTGGGTAGAACGCAGTTGACAGAGGTTTAACTGGCAGTGAGAAGAAAAGAAGTGACATTGTGTGATGATCTGTGAACAGAACTCTGAATTCCTTGGTTTTGCTCTATATTCTTGTTACTTTGG
>JAQZBX010003964.1:0-62546 GCA_029593785.1 Cabassous unicinctus
AAAAAAAAAAAAAAAAAAACGCAATTGATTTTTGAGCATGGATTTTGTACCTCACAAATTTGTTGCTTTTTTAATGAGCTCTGGTTGGTTTTTGTGTGTGTGTGCAATTTTCTATATATAGGATTCTGTCATCTATGAATACAAACAGTATTAGTTCTTCCTTTCCAGTGTGGATGTCGTTTATTTATTTTCCTTACCTGATTATACTGCTTAGGACTTCTACTGAATATCAGTGGTGAAAGCAGTCATCCTTGTCTTACTCCTCATTTTAGAGGGAAAACATTCAGTGAATGATATTAACTGTGGTCTATACTGGAAAATGTTGCATATATACTTGAGAAGAATTTGTGTTCAGCTGTTCTTGGGTGGAGTGTTCTACAGATGTCTGTTAGATATATTTGGTTTACATGGTTGTTCAAGTATTGTAATTCCTAACTGCTTTTCTGTGTTGTTACACTGCTCTTAAGTGATTTGTGTCTTCAGTTTAAAGCATGTCTTTTGAAGAGAGCATATATTTGGATCCTGCCTTTTTATCTACTCTGCCAATCTCTGCTTTCACCTGGAATACTTCATTGCTTTACATGTAATGTAAACATTGATAAGGCATGGTAGACAGTTTTTATTTTACTGCTCACTTTCCATATGTGTTATATTGATATTTTGTTCCTGTATTTCTTAATTACTGACCATTTTGGAATTAAATTGATATATTCTAGTGAATAATTTTGATAATTCATTGTTTATTTTAATAATTTCCAATCTGCAAAATAGACTTTTTATTTCTTTTTTAATGGTAAGGTCATTTTTACAAGAATTTTTATTTATAGATACTATACCCACCAAGTAAAAACTCTCCCTTTCCCCTTCTTCATCCCCTGCTAACTTCAATTGTAATATATGTATTTGTGAATTTGCTATTTCCAGGTATTCCACATAAATGATACCACACAACATCTGTTACTTATTTCACTAAGTATAATTTTCAAAGAATCATCAATATTACAGCATATTCAAGAATCTCATTCCTTCAAATGGCCAGATAATGTTCCATTAAAGTATGTTCCACATATTCTATATTAATTCATTCTCTGATGGACACTTTCATTGTTTCTACTTTCTTGCTATTGTGAAAAATGTTTTTAAGAAGATTGGTGTGCAAGGATATGCTTGTGCCCCTGTTTTCAATATTTTGGTATATATATCAAAGAGTGGAATTGATGTGTCATATGATAATTTAATACTAAGCTTGTTGAGAACCACAGTACTTCTTTCCACACTCTCTTATGATTTTAAATTTCCACAAACATTTCCACACTGTCTTATGATTTTAAATTTCCACAAACATGAGATACCAATTTCTCTGAATCCTCTCCAATACTTTTAATTTTTCATTTCTTAAAAGTATATCCATCCCTATAAGAATAAAGTGGTATCTCATTGTCATTGATTTCCATTTCCAAAATGGCTAATGATGATGAGAATTTTGTTCATGTGCTTATTGGCCTTATGTATATCTTACTTGGAAAAATGTCAATTCACATTCTATGCCCAATTTAATTGGGTTATTTCACCTTCGGGTGTTTTATTTCCTTGTGAAACTTAAATATCCTGGTATTATGCCCCTATTAGATATATGATTCACAACTCTATCTTCCTGCCTTCTGTTTATATTTTTATTTTCTTGACAGTGTTCTTTGATTCAAGAAATTTTTTTGGAGTTAAGTGTATTTACTATTTCTTTTGTTGGTTATGTTTTTGGTGCCATGTCCAAGAATCCATTGTCAAATACTAGGTGATGAAATAATGCCCATATGTTATCTTCTGCCCTTGATTCACTTAAGGTATATATATATATATATATATATATATATATTTTTTTTTACATAGATAAATTCAAAATATTACAAAAATGCATTTTTATTTGTAACTCTTTTCTTCTCTTATATGGTTTAAGAGCTAACATAAAGCAATAATTATTAAACTGTTTTGATAGGCCTATAACTTTTAAAGATGTACTTTATAGTGACAATAATAGGACAATGGAGGAAGGAGGGAATGGAAATACATATTGGAAGAAAAAATTTGTATACTATTGATATTAAGTTGGTATTAATCCAAACTATAAATTTAAAATTAAAATGTTAATTGTAATTCCTAAGGCAACAACTAAGAAAATAACTCAAAACATATAATAAAAGAAAAACAGGGGAATTAAAATGATATACTAGAAAATATTTTTGTATATGATGCAAGATAAGGGCTTAAATTCATTCTTGAGTATGTGGATATACACTTTTCCCAACACCATTTGTTGAAGAGACTGTTCTTTTTTCATTTCATGTATTTAGAACCATTGTTAAAATGAATTAGGGATTCCTAGTCACATGTGTGATGACCAGGAATCCCATCCAACATGGCCCAGGACAACTGATCAAATGATTTGGTTTCAGAATTAAATAGCTAGACACTTGCTCTAGAGAAGAACAGAACCTGAGGAGTCCTTAGAATCAAGCCGATACCTTGGGCAATATTGCCTTGCAGAGGTTCAATATAGAAAAGCCAGGCGGTGCCATAACTCCTATACATCTTCCCAATTATGCATTCTCATCAAGGCATTTAAGAACAATCCTTACCCTAGGGTTGATTCCAGAGAATGACTTGCTAAAGAAATTGGGGTTCCAGGGTCAAGAGTCCAAGCATGGAATCTACACAAAATATCATCAACCACACTAGCAACTATTTTACTTTTTATTTCTCTGAAACCCAATTGAGGGGGCACAGAAACAAGTTCACTGTATCTGATATCATCACCTTGGACACAAAATATGTCTCTCTCACTTCCTGATAATGCAACCTTCCTCTGTGAATGCAAGTTGAGTATCCTGGAAATGATAAGCAAGACTTCAGCAGGCATAGACAAGTCCAAGAGGCACTCCACAACACTACTGAACCAGCCTGGCTCTAGAGTTAAGCAGAGCTTGAAGACAGTGAAAATAAAACTAATGTATATCATTTTGCAGTGATCAGAGTAATAGTTGATTCAGGCAAAAATCATGACTCTATGTGAAAACATTGAAATGAATGTTTTATGAAGAACAAGGTATGTTTTGTCTCAAAGAATCTCTTCACAGATTGCTCATAAATAACAGAAGGAATATTGGTGAAGTTTTAGTGGAGAAACTTGGCAGTCTCCACCTTAACCAAGTACTCAAAATTCAACTCACCAACAGTTGCATAGACAGACCTGAGGTGACTTCTGATGTGAAGCATGTAAAAAAGACATACTATTCTTTCTGTGGTATTCATGCCAAAAGTGCATAAATTTAAATAAATTAATTTAAAAAATGAATTGAGGAATTCCAGGAAAATGGCATTGGAGTAGGGAGGCAGGATTCAACTCTTTCACAGAAAAAATGGAGGAAGGGCAAAAAGTAGACCAAGAGAGTGCAGTGCATCATTCAGGAGGACAAAGGAAAGGGAGATGAAGAAACTAAAATGAAAAATGTGAGTTATTAGCCCTTGTGGTTGGGAATGGCACCTCTCCCCCACACTCAAGGCATACCACCTGGATCATGTTCATTGCTTACTGCAGCCAACTTAGAAGAGAACAGATGCTTTCCTCCCAGGGAAGAGGGAGTGAGTTATGGTGGAGAACAGGAAGTGGTTCCTCTTCACTGAGTTTGACCAGCAAAGCCCACTTTCTCGGCTCTGGCCAGACCAGAATAAATAACAAGCGGAGGTCTTCAAGATGTTGAGTGAAGTAAGCCAGTCACTGCAGGCTAACTTGCATTTTCTCACTGACATGACAAGTAAATTGAGCAGACTCAAAGAGATAGAGTTTGGAAGATAGGTTAACAGGAGACAGAAAGGGAGTAAAAGGTGATGAGCCCATACCCATATGAACAAAATCTATGATAAGATGGAAGGGTGTGGTTGGGTGGTGGATAGGCATGAGAGTGTTGCAGTGATGTGGTTGGGCTTGGCAGTACTGGTCTGTGAGGGGGAGTAGGGTAGAGAGTTGGGTTAGACTATCCATGGAACTGGGGGGAGGGTTGCATGAAAGAGCAGGTGACCTCTCGGAATTTGCAGGTTTGTGGTTAAAACTACAAGGGTGGGAACGTTGTTTTGGCAAATATGGTAGGGGAGGGTTACTGGTGTAGGATGTCAGGTGTGGGGTGATATGTGGGATAGGGCACACCTGGGGCATGCTTCTATGGAATATGTAAGTGTTCACTTTTTTCTACTGTGTTAACTCAGTGGATGGAGACCCACACAATACACAAGAAAATATTAAACTCCCATCCTGGGGAATTCTAATATGTTTTCAATTAGAGAGACAAGAATCCCTCAAGAACAGAGGCAGCACTTAATAAAAGAAAGCAGATCAATATGTAACTCCCCCAATATTATTGCAAGAATCTATGAATATTATTCTTCAAAAATTAACACTTAGTGGTTAGCATAGTCCCGAAGGAAGGAGGAGGAAAGAATAGAATCGATGGAACATAAAGTATTTTTAAGGCATTGGAATTGTTTTGCATGATCAATAATGGATACAGACCATTTTAAGTTTCATCAAAACCTATGAAAGTATATGGTGCAAAATGTATACCATAATGTAAATCATCATTGACAATGGTTAGTAGCAATGCTTCAATATTTGTACATCAATTGTAACATATGTATCATCCACATGTAAAATGTTCTTAATGGGAGACAGTGGAAAAGGGGAGAGCATTGGGTATATGGAAAACCCTATATATTGTATGTGACTTTTCTGTAACCTAAAGCGTCTTTGAATATAAAATGAAAAAAAAATAAGACACTTGGGGAATATACAGAAGAAATTATCATGATATAGTCTAAATAACAGATCTTACATTGCTAAAAGACACAATGTATAAAAATATTTTATTTCAATATTTTTATTTTTTATATTTGTATTTTATCCATTATTTTTTAAATTAGTTATTATTTTCTTTTTAATTTTATGTGGTTATTTTGTTGGCTTTGTTTTTGTAGAGGTTGTGGATCACAGAAGGGTCACAACTGTGGCATGGGAATATCACTGGTATGGGGTGTCAGTCATGGGGGGATATGTGGGGAGAGGTGCACTTGGGGCATGCCCCTAAGACATATGAATATGTTCAAGTGTTCATTGGGAATTGTGTTGGTGCATGGAGACCCACACAATAACCAAAAATATTTTGAATTCCCATCCTGGGGAGTTCTGTTACATTCTCTAACAGAAGATTAAGAATCTCCCAAGTACATGGGCAGTACCTAGTACAGGAAGACAGACCATTATGCCAGGCCCTTGATATTGATTATTGTACTTATGAACCTTTTCTCAAGTAATTGAAACAGCCTAGTATTCTTTATTGTCTTAGAGTTACCTGCTGAAAGCCTCCTTGTTTCTCAAATGTGGCCTCTCTCTAAGCCAAACTCAGCATATAAATGCACTCCCTCCCCCTCCCAAGCATGGGACGTGTCTCCTGGGAATGAGAATTTCTGTCACCAAGGGATTATTACTAAGCACCAACTAGCAATTTTTCTGGAAAAAGACTTAGACCCAAAGCGGGAAATATTAAATACAAATGAGTTTTTCTGGATAAGAGATTTCAAAGAGAGTCAGGAGGTCATTCCAGAGATTATTCTTATGCATGTCCCAGTAGGATCTCCTTGCCTGACACATTAAATAGTACCTCAAAACACAGGACTCCTGAGAGCTCTAGAGACATCTACACATGGGAAGACAAGCTCAGGAATTCCACACCTTGTCAGTGGGTCTTTCTTTGGAATTTATGCTCCCCGGTGTAGAAGATTTAGACTCATTTACAGACTCCCACACATGCTCTACTGCTCCTTTTATTTGAACCTATAATTAGCACTATACTTGATAAATATATGTCCCAGAGACTTAAATCTTTGGTCCATCCATGTGCCAGTTGAGCCCTCAGCAGAGTTGAAACACATTCTCCAGTTCATTGGACTCACCCAGGACAGCTAACAAGAGATGATCATGGATATTGCCCATTCCAAGAAACAGTGTCTTCAAGTGCAAGCTAGAGAGTTCCATCCATCTGCCCCACGGGACCTAAGCCCCCTCTCAGTTAGAAACAGAGTGGTCATCAACATCTCCAAATCCTCAAGACTGGGGAATGAACAATGGACTAAAGTAGAGTTATTATTATTCTATTATAGACTTGTTATTATTCTCGTAATGAAAAAGCTCTCATTATTGACATTGATATAAAGGCAGTGGCCACCAGAGGTTCTGAGGGGAGGGATATGGAAGAATAGATATGAAATGGGAGGATTTGGGCAACATTGGAATTGTCCTGCATGATATAGCAATGATGGACATAGGTCATTATACATTTTGTCTTTACCTATAAAATTGTGTGCAGCAGAGTATAAACCATAATGTAAATTATTGTACATTGTTAGTGGCAATGCTTCAATATGTGCTCATAATTGTAACAAATGTACCACACTAATAAAAGATGTTGTTAATGCTGGAAAGTTTGGAAGGGGTAGGGGCTGGAGCATATGGGTATTCCTTATATATATATATTTTTTTACTTTATTGAAATATATTACTCACACATGAACATACATAAACAATAAGTGTATAGCAATAGTTGTGAACTTACAAAATAAATATACATAACATCATACATGGCTCTCATACCTCACCCTACCACCAATAACTTGCATTGTTCTTAAACATTTTTAACTAATGATTAAAGAGCATCCTCAAAATATTACTACTGACCAAAGCATTTTCCCCCAACTCACCCTATTATTATTATTTTTATATCATTTATACATGAACATACATAAACAATAAGTGCATATTAAAGTTGTGAACTTACAAAGCAAACATTCATAACATCATACAATAAGTCCCATACATCAACCCACCACCAACATCTTGCATTTTCGTGAGACATTTTTTTAAAATTATGAAAAAATATTGTCAAAATCTTACTACTAATTATAGTCCTTATCTTACATTTGGTGTAATTTTCCCCCAACCCACCTTATTATTATTTTTAAAATATATTTTTATGACAGAAGTTGCAAACTTACAAAACAATCATGCACATGTGCAGAATTCCCAAACATTACCTCTCTGTCATCACACCACACTATGGTGGAACATTTGTTACAGATGATGAAATAATATTATCCAATTATTACCAGGACCATAGCATACATTTGGCACACATTTTCCATACTGTCTCATTATCGACACAGTACATCTTTGGCATAGATGCAAGAATATTACATTATTACTGTTAACCACAGTGCATAGGTCACTCCAGTTGTATTTTTCCCATGCTTCTCCACATTCCCACCACCCTGCAATACTGATGTACATCTGCTCTAGCTCACAATGGACACTCTTGCATCTGTACCATCAACCACAATTCTCATCCACCTCTGGGTTTACTGTGCTATTCAGTCCCTATATTATTCTTTAGCTTTCTGTCAATTGGCATTTACATCCCTAGACTATCATTTTCAGCCATATGCCCTTTATAAACCAGCTGTTACTCAATATAATGTGTTACCACCAACTCTGTACATTTAAACACTTTTACAGTAAAGGTAATTAAAGCTTTTACATACATTAAATATCAGTAGTCCATCTCAGTTGTCCTCTTATATCCATTAAGAATCCACCACCTACCACAAGGTCTTGAAGATATTTTCTTCTAGAAGTTTTATGGTTCTTGCTTTTATTTAGGTTTTTGATTCATTTTGAGTTAATTTTTGTATAAGGTGTGAGATAGGGGTCCTCTTTTCTTCTTTTGCTATGGATATTCAACTTCCTCAGCACCATTTGTTGAGTGGACTGTTCTGCCACAGCTGGGAGACTTTGAAAGGCTAGTCAAAAATCACTTGACCATAGATGTGAGGGTCTGTTTTTTAACCATCAATTCAGTTCCATTGGTCTATGTGCCTGTCTTTATGCCAGTATCATGCTGCTTTTGCTACTGTAGCTAGGTAATACAACTTAAAGTCTGGAAATGAGAGTCTTCCCACTTTGCTTTTGCTTTCTAAGAAGTTTCTGGCTATTCAGGACCCCTTACCCTTCCAAATAAATTTGATAATCATGTTTTCCATTTATATAAAAAAAATGCTGGTGGAATTTTTAACAGGATTGCATTGAATCAGTACATCAATTTGAGTAGAATTGACATCTTAATGATATTTAGTCTTCCAATCCATGAGCATGGAATGTTCTTCCAATTATTTAGATTTTTTTTTTATTTCTTTTAATGAGTTGTAGTGTTATGAATACAAGTGCTTTACATCATTGGTTAAGTTTATTCCTGAATATTTGGGTTTTAGCTGTCATATATTTTATTTTCACCACATTGTTGACACTTTTAGTTACTTTTATTGATACAATCTTCATTTCTAGACTCCCTTCCAGGCCTCTCTCTCCTGTCTTTTCTTTTAAGGCTGTAGCACACTCTTAGTATTTCCTGCAAAGCAGGTCTCTTGGTTACGAACTCTCTGTTTCTGTTTATTTGTGAATATTCTAAACTCTCCCTCATTTTTGAAAGACAATCTTGCTGGACATAAGATTCTTGGCTGGAAGTTTTTCTCTTGCAGTATCTTAAATATATCATACCACTGTCTTTTTTCCTCCATGGTTTCTGGTGAGAGATCAGCACTTAATCTTATTGGGTATCTCTTATATGTTATGCATTGCTTTTCTTTTGCTTCTCTCAGAATTCTCTTTGCCTTCAGCATTTGATATTCTGATTAGTATGTCTTGGAATTGGTCTATTCAGATTTTTTTGGATGGGAGTATGTTGTGCTTCTTGGACATGGATATCTCTGTCCTTCAATAGGGTTGGGAAATTTTCCACCATTATTTCTTCAAATATTCCTTCTGCCCCTTTTCCCTTCTCTTATCCTTCTGGGACACCCATGACATGTATGTTTACACATCTCTTGCTGTCGTTTAGCTCCCTGAGACCTTGTTCAACTTTCCAAACTTTTCTTCATCTGTTCTTTTGTATGTTCACTTTCAGAGGCCATTTCTTCAAGCTCACCAATCCTTTTTCATGCCTCCTCAAATCTGCTATGATTCTAGTGTATTTTTTATTTCATTTATTGCACATTTCATTCCCATAAGATCTGCTGTTTTTTTTATGTATGCTTTCAAATTCTTCTTTGTGTTCATCTAGTGTCTTCTTAATATCCTTAATCTCTTTAGCCATTTCATTGAATTTATTAAGGAGATTTGTTTGAACATTTATGACTTGTTTCAACTCCTTAATGTCAGCTGGAGGCTTATCTTGTTCTTTTAATTGGGCCATATCTTCCTGTTTTTTAGTGTGGATTGTAATTTTTTGTTGGTGTCTTGGCATCTAGCTTACTAGAGTATTTATTCTGTGTGCATTTTTTCTTCTTAGTTTTTGTTTCCTGCCATTTCTCCCTGGGCTGGATGTGTAGTAGGAGTCAAGGATGTAGTTGGTGCTATAACCTGTGGAGGCTCAAGCTGCCCTCATTGCCCCAAGGCCAATGAAGCATCTCCCAACTTTCTCCTTTGCCAGAAGTAGGGCCAGAGCCACAGCTGTGTGGAATAATCCAACTCATTCATGCCTAGACTGTAGTTTCCCAGAGAGACTGATGAAGTTTTATGCCCTTTATCCCTTGCCTGAAGCAGGGATGGAACTGCAGGTGTTGGCAGCAATCTTTGAAGTGAAGGTCCAAAATGACCACAGTTGCCCTAGTAGACTTCTGATTATTCAGTCTGTGCCAGCCAAATGTACCTGCAGTTACCTGGATAGGCTCATGCAGGGTTTGCCAGCTTCCTGCCTGTTAGCCTGAAGCCTAGGCTAGGGCTGCAGGCCAATCTGGGTGAAATAAAATGGTCTCTACCTTCACTGTGATTTTCAGTCAGCCTGGCTTCCCCTCATGCTGGGTGTGGAGTCAAAAATGGTGGCTACCAGCTGCCTTCTAACTTGTACATTCTCAAACTTTAGCTTTACTTAGTGTTATACTTCAGCCAGCTGAATTTACTAATCAGTAGCTGAAATTGGTGGCCAACCATCTCTTCCTCCACTGTTTTTTGAAAATGAAGCTTCCAATTCCTGCCACAGAATAGCTCCTGGGGTGGCTTGTGCTGCCAAAATAGGATGACTGCCAGCTTCTGAGACGTGGCCTGTAATTTCACGGAGAGGCAGGCGCAGCTCCCCACCCCACCCCCCAGCTTCCTCCCTGACTGAGGTAAGCCTCGGGCTTAGGCTAGAGCTGCAATCTGATCTAGATGGATAGAAGCTGGTCCTTGCTAGCACTGTGATTTTCAGTCAGCCCTGCTTTCCCTCGTGTCAGGCATGGAGTTAAGATGGTGACTACTGGCCTCTTTCTGACTTGGACAGGTTTAAACTTTAGCTGTTCTTAGGACATTACTTTAGCCCACCTAATTTACTAATCAGTAGCTGAAGTTGGTGCCCAACTGTCTCTTCCTCCCCCATTTTTGGGAAGTTGACCTTCCAATTCCAGCCATGGAACAGCTACTGAGGCAGCTTGTGCCTCTGGTGGAGGATGGACACAGGCGTCCACAGCGTGAACTGCACTACTTAGGAATCTTCTCTGCAGATGGGCATCTTCCTCCTTCCATTTTGTCAAGATTTTGCAGGATGCACTTCTGGTCTCCTGGAGCCCCCAAAACAGTGCTTTAGATAGCTTTGGGTGATTAGTAACTGCCATGTACCAGGAGCTGATTCTAGGAGCTCCTTACTCTGCCACCATCATGCTGGTTGTCAATATTATCTCATTGTAAGATGTAAATTTTAAAACATAAGACAACTAAAACATAAAAGCAAAAAATAATTGATCTATGAGTTTGTAAAATTTCTACATTCAACTTAAAATTGTAAAATATTGATTCTAAGATGACTGTAAAAGTTAATATATACAGTTATCGCATGAAAAATGTCTAAAAATCCTCTGTGGATAGAGTTTATGCCTTATTTCCAAAGCATGGTAATAAAATGAGATATCACTTTGATGTTTATATTACATGGCATTGTTGATGCTAAAATAAAAATATCAACCTGAATTATTTGGTAGCTCCAATATAATGGCATGGGCTCTTAAAATCATCTCACTCTAAATGGAGATTCTTGCAGGATTCTTCCAGCAGGCTTCTGGTGGGGGGTCTTCCCTCAGGTGGGTTCCAGGCAGGTTTCCATGGCCACATGTTTCACAGCTGTAGATTTCTGCCAGGCCCCAGATTCATCTTTGCATTCCTTAAACTAGCCTGCATCAGCATAACAATCTTTAACATACAACATATATATATATATATATGTAAAAACTAAAAACAGCTTCAGAATTCATAAAATAAAAACTGAAAGAAATGAAGTATTAAAATTACAAATCTGCAGTGACACTCAGAGATTTTAAGACTCTTCTCTAAGTAATCAATAGAATCAGTATACTAAACCCCAGCAATCATATAGAAAAACCAAACTGCACCATTAACATTTATGGACCATTTCATACAAAAACCACATAATAAAAAAAATTTTAAGTGAAAATGGAACATTTGAAATGCTGAAAACAGTGGTTTTGTTGTTATTGCTATGGTTACAATAGCTTAGTTATAATATCATTTTTTACTTGATATTGTAGTTGTTTACTTCTGTTAAATGATTCATTTTCCATAAAAACCTTAAACTCTTTAGTCTCAGGAGACAGATTTGTGATTGGGCATCTGTCTCCATGCCAGTCAACCTTGCATTAAAGCTCATTTAAAATTCCATTTTTTATGGCATTAAAGTCTGTGCACAATTGATCACATAATAAGAATTTTCCCATGAGACAATGGATTAAAATGAGATATGAATAAGAAAATAATAACAAGAAAATCTCCAAATACTTAAAAATTAAACAACAGAGTACAAAATAATCAATGGTTCAAAGAAGGAAATTTACAAAATATTTAGAATTGAACAAAATGGGAGGAAATATATGAAAATTTGTGACATATATCTACCTTAGTTTGTGGTAGGTAATTTCTAAGATCAAATGTATATATTAGGAAATATAAATGATCTAATTTAGTGATATAAATTTCCACATAATGAAAAGAAAAAGGAAAACCCAAAATCGGGAAATGAAGGAAATAGTACCTATAAAAATAGAAATTCAATAAAATTAAAAGCAGAAACACAGTGGAAGGAAAGATTGTGGAAAGATGGTGGGACAAAAAATTCCCACCACTAATCAATCCCTCCACCAAAACAAGTCCTGAACATGCAGGACTGAGTGAAACAACTATTTTTAACTTCAGAGTTCAGTGGAACACTGTGTAACATTCAGAGATGAGCAGGAGGAAGACGCTCAAAATACAGTAAATACCTGTGGTTTCCAGCCACCCTGCAGTGCCAATAATGCCCTATCTGCTATTCTCATGGCAGGCAGCACTGGGGTTTGCAGCTTGGGCTTCTGGCACAACTAACTGATGCCAGCATGGGACATAAACAAAAAATCATCCAAATTCCTGGATGTGTAGTATGATTGCTAACCACTGCTTTTGATTAGCAATTTAAGATTGCTGATGCATTCTCTTAGGGTGGCCATTGTTACCCCCCCATTTGAACAAAGTTGGCAGAAGTATCTTAAAGACAATAGACTTCTTCAAACTATGAAAAATAGTTAAACGACTGCATTAACTGGACAAGAGCTGAAACAAGAAAATGCACCTTCAAAAGCAATTGAAGGATCTTATGGCACAATTGCTGGTTCCTTACCAACTCATCTGTATGTGAGTTGGAGCCAGCTTGTGCTCCCATTGTGGGTTCCTGGCCCCATTCCAGTGGGAGCATGGTACCTGCTGTGAACATACAGAGCTGCATGTATGTCAGTGTCAGTCTATGTGGCTGCAGTCTGAGGAACAGAGTTGGGGAACTCATCTCAGGCTCATGGTCCCATAATCAGTCCTGAAGGCAGAGTAACTGATTGCAGACAACTGGGACAGAGTGGGAAACAATTAGTCAAGGAGGCGGAGACAAAGCGCTATCTGCATAAGTCACATAAGAGAAAACCCAGCAATGATAAAAATACATCGGACTTAAGTTACCAACCTTGGAAATGAAGGAGACAGATATTTAAATAAAAAATAAAGGAATTATAAGGCAATGTTATTTACAAATAAAAAAATAAAATTGATAAGTTAGATGAAATGGAACAATACCTCCAAAACCATCAGCTACCAATATTCACTCCAGCTTAAATAAATGAAATGAAGAGAACCTTAACTGTGAAGAAACTGAATTTGTAGCTATTAACCCTCAGGAAAGGACTTTTCTTTCCCAGAAACCCAGACAGTTTCAGGAGCAGATTCTACACAATACTTAAAGAATTAAAGAAGTAATTACACCAGCTCTCCATAGTCTTGCATAAAATCATTTCATAAAACCAGCATTCCCAAATAACAAAACCCAAAACAGAGAGGAGTGAAAAAGTAAACACCAAAAATATCTTTCCCAAACTTCCAATACAAAAATACTTAAAAAATATTAACTTGAACCCAGCAACAAACACAAAGATTAATAAACAATAACAAGTGAGTTTTTTTACTGAGCAAGCACAGATGATTCAATATTGGAAAAACTTCAAAGGTTTCCATTTATTAAGTCTAAATTAGAAAAACTAATAAAATCATAGGAATTGATGTACAAAAACATTTGAGAAAATTCAACATTCATTCACTATAATAACTAGGAATAGAAGGAAAGTTTGAAATAATCATCATCTACAAAAAAATTCTACTGTTAAAATCATATACTTAGTGAAAGATGAGTGTTTAAACAGTAGGATTGGGAACAAGGAAAGGATGTCAGTTTCCACTGCTCGTAGAAGTAGTACAAAACCATAAATGTAATAAAACACTGAAAAATCATAAAAATGGCTAAAGTTTACCCCTTTCACATAAGACATGATCTCAATATAAATGTCTAAAGGAATCTACACAAAAATAAGCCTCTAGGACCTAATAAGCAAGTTTTGCAAGGGCCCAGAATTCAGAATAATCATCCAATAAACAATGTAATTTCTATGTTCTGGCAATATAAAACTTAAAAGTAAAAATATAAAAAAGAATATTACAGTTAAACACAGAAAACAAAATACCAAGATAAATATCTAAATGCAACATGTACAGAATCCGTAGGCTGCAAACTAAAAAATGTTTAATGTAATTTATCAAATATCTATGTTGAGATACATACTGTGTTTAAGGACTGTAACAATAAGCTTAACAAATGTGGATTTTTATAATGTTCTATACATTCACCAGAATCCTAGTTAAAACACCAGCAGGCTTTTTGTAGATTTAAACCAACTAGTTTTAAAACTTACATGGCCAAGTCAAAAAACTAGAATAGGCAAAATAGTTTCCAAAAAAAGTAATAAATGTGGATGAATCACACTATGCTATTTTAGGACTTACTTTAATATATGATTTTATGGCATAGTAAGAAAGAGATCAATGGACATATACAGAAGAGTTCTAGAAACCCATACACACATTGTCAATTGATGTTTGACAATGACATAAAGCTTAGTCAATGGAAAAAGAATAATATTTTGAAAAATTAATGTGAGAACATTTGGACATCTGAAAGTAAAATAAAAGGAACTCCTTCCTAAATAACAACTGTATAGGAAACATTAACTCTAAATGTTGATTGTACTGCTGTTAAATTTTTAGAAAAAATACATAGAAGACATTCTTCATGAATAAAGTTAGGCAAAGTGCTCTTAGAAATGACACGAAAAACACAAGTCATGATGGGAAAAAATAATAATACACTGGACTTCATTAAATTAAAAACGAGTTTTCTGAAAGAATTAAAAAAAAAAAAACACAATACTTAGATTAGGGAAATATATCTGACAATCATTAAGTGATGAACATCTTGTAACCAGAACATATAAAGAACAAAATACTACAAAGTAATCGATAAACAATGCCATTAAACATGTATAGACACTGCACTAAGAGGATAAATGATTGCACAAAAGCACATGGAAAGACATTCAGCAGCAGTAGCCATTATGGAAATACAAATTAAAACTAACTTGAGAAACCATGACTAAAATAAAATATGACAATACCAAAATATGCTAGGGATGTGTCACGACTGAAACTCTCATAAAATTCTGGTATGAATGTAAAATGGTACAGCCCCATGGGAAAATTTTGTCAGTTTTGAATAATCAATACCCATCACAAGACCCCAATATTCCATTGCTGGGTAATTATATGAGAGAAATGAAAATTTATGTTCATGCAAAAACTAGTATATACATTTATAGTCACTCTATTTATAATCACCAAAATCTGAAAACCACCCCAGTGTCCTACAATACGAGAAAGAGTAAACCAATAGTGGAACATCGTGTAATATAATCCATGATAATAAAAAGTAATAAACTATTGATATATGCAAAAATTTGGTGAATCTTAAAGACAACAATTTGGGCACATATATCTTCAAATGGTCTTAAGGTGACCTACAACATGTTTCTATTTATGTGACCTTCTTGTAATAGCAAACCTATAGTGATGGTGTAAAGAACACTTTGTCAAGGGTTAGGTTGGTAGATTAGTGTGATTACAAAGAAGTGACAACAGGGAATATTTGCAAACTATTCTGGGTCCTAATTGTGGTGGTGGTTACAAGAATCTATAGATGTGTTAAAATTCAAAGACCATACAGATAAAAAGTCTTTTTATTGCAAGTTAATTTTAGAATTATAAGTAAAAAATAAAATTAAAATTAAAATGGGGAAAATTCAATGAGCCATATTTATTATCTTCTCTATATGTAATTTTTATTTCAATATAATTTTACTAAAGACAATGGTGATGATGATGACAATAATAATAAAACCAAGGTAGAGAAGTTTAACAATATCCTCTATGGGTAGAAAAATCCAGAAGGAGCAGCTCCTTGTGGCAAGAGATGAACAGATAAAATATATTAATGAAATTTTGGCTGATAATTAAATTTTTATAATATGGAAATATAGTTATGAATTTTGACAGTCTAGAATAGTAACTGTATTAGGAACTAAGCCAGCTGCTTTAGGTGAGATTTATGTAACACTGTCCTATGAAAGAATGTTTTATTTACTTAGTGGTTAATTAATTAATTGGCTGATTGATGCTCATGTACAGGCTTAATGGCTAGAAAATCCACAAAGAAGGAATCTCGTTTCCAGATATCCAGGTTTCTTCTCTCTCATTGCTCTGCCATTTCCTGGGTTGTTGATCTTGAAAATATATTTTATGATGGAATAAAATTGCAAAACCTGGGTCTCCCTGGCTAAAGTTGAAAAGAATGTATAGGTCAATGACCTTCATTATGTGATTATGACCCTGATTACACATCATGTCCACTAAAATGTCATTAGCCTAATGTCATCATATTTATCCACTTAGCTACAAGAAATGGTGGAAATTGTATCTTCTAGCCAGAAAGTTAGGTATGAAGATGACATTTGAATGGGAGGTCCCCACCCCACCAACAGAACAGAAAATAAATATTGTTAAATAATTAGTAATTTACCAAACAACAAATGAAAATTCAGAACTAGAGAAGATTTTAAATAAGCCTGATGATGTTCAAATGCTTAAGTGTAAGTATCAATATATATACATTAAAGATACTCAGTTTTTATAATAGCAGCATGCTATTTTATACATGACATTAATGAAAATAAGTGACAATATATGTAGTGCCTGGCACTGTCAGTTGCTTTCCAAAAGAGTTTTCTCAAATAAAGACAAAACAATGCTTTCCAATCTTCCTAGAGGAGGGAATGAGGGTGGATGGAGCCATTTAACTCAACTTTTTCCAATATAGATCGCATGGACTGTTTTGGAGCATATTTCAAGAAAATTCTTACAAGGGGCTTGACTAGGAACACACTCTTCTGTTCCAGTGACTTCTGTCTTTCCTTTTCCAGACCACGATGAAATGCTGGGCGCTGCTGTGCTCATATCTACACTTGGGGAACAGAGCCATGTGATTATGTCACTGAAGACACAGTGTTAAAACGTATGGTGCCATGGTGAAGTGTGGAACCGACATTTCAATTCTGCCATCATTAGTGTGGCAGAAAAGTAAAGCCTATTTTGCATTAGCAACATTTTGGGGGTGACCTTTTATTCAAGAGTATCATGATTCCAAATTCATACACTAAACAACCACATTCCATCAGTGAAGAGAAGGAAATTTGAAATCAATTAGGAGAAAACAGGTAAGCATTTCTTCATATTTCATAATAAAACATCCATCTCTATTGTCTGCAGCCTAAAGCGTAGAGGTGACATGCAAAGAAATAGAGATAAAAAGCTATTTCATAAAAGCTTGAGGAAAACAAAAAACAAAACTTGTAATGACCTGAAAAGACATTACAAATCTTCTAAAGCATCATAGAAATAATAATAATAATAATAAAAACACAACCATAAACACATAGATACATATTACTATGGTTAAATGTTAATAGACTATTTCCCGATACAATCACATACATGGTTAAGCATTTCTGCGCTTTCCACAGTAACCAGGAAATTGACTAGAGATGAGAGTTTGCACATAAATATGAGACATATTCTTCCTAGTATCACTGTTCTTAGGGTCATTTTTAAATTTGTCCAACATTTTATCTGGAAAATTTGCAAAGATATAAAATAATTGAAGTGTTATAAAGAACATTTAATTATATTTTAAATGAATTTATTAATTTCTAACATTATTTTACCTACATATATTTTTGAAATTCACAAATATAGATTCTTTCAATTGTTTCATAAATAGTGTACACTCTTTTTTCAAGTGTAATCATCATATATCTCTCTATGCATATACATAAATAATTTATAATGTTCTTAAAATATAAACATTTTTCTCAATGTACCAGGTAAGCATTTGAAATTATGTTGCAGAAATCCTCACACTTCCTCCTTAAACACATTAGAACATATCTGATGAGATCAGGACATTCTCCAACAAAATCAAAATATCATTCTCATAGTTAAGGAAGAATGTCAACCTTAATCTAACCACATTACAATTGTTATTTGTACACATATATACAATTCTATATGTTATATCATATCATGTACCTGTCTACATATTATGAAATACAATAAATAATTAATAAACATAGTGTTATGTTAATTCTTTATACTTGAACAAATTATAATTTATCTAACCAAAAGAGTAATGTCATAATAAAGTCTCAAGAATATGTTTCTCTATAAACTAATATCAGTGATTTAAGCAATATATATTTAAATAAAAATAAAAGGTAAACACCAAATAATATGTACAACAGGCCTCCTTTCATGTAAGAAAGAAAGAAAAATAATAAAACTAATATATTCATATACACACAGATATATACATATATACACACTCATACATACACTTTTAATAATACATGTAATAAGATTCACAGACACAATCCTTCAAAACCCAAAAGATATTAGGTTGATTAGGTGTAGGGTAGGAAGGGTAAGAATGGCAGTGAAAATTTTGAGTATAAATTTTTATGTATTTGTCATTACATTTCATAGCTCTTTATTTAAAAATAAATTACACTTAAATGGATGAAAAAAACAAGTGCTAAAGTAGAATGCAAATAGGAAAAGTGACATAACTGTACATCAAAATCCTATTGTGGTCATAAAGAAAATAAAAAAGAATTAATTTCAATACCTTATGAACATAGTATGCTAAGGATTTAAATTTCAATACCTTATGAACATAGTATGCTAAGGATTTAAATTTAGCATATGTGCTAAATACAAAATGGGTGCAAAGTAATTTGGAAACTTTTTTCTTAGGGATAGTAGCAACAGTGCAGTAATTAGAAAATTAAGGAAATTTTAGTATAGACTGAAAAATGATTAAATGTCATGAAATCTTAGGAAACAAGGATTTTTACTATGGACAATAAGAATCATAAAAGTAGAATGGGGATGTATGGAAGTGTATGTTGAGGTATTTTATTGATGTTTCATTAGAATTAGAAGAATTAGGATGAACTTCTGAGTTCTTAAAATATATATTTAAGTGTGTGTGATTATAATTAAAATTAATTAATTTCTAATGTTTTATAAGGTTTTTGGTAATCAATTCCCTGCTGGAAAATCAGTTAAGAATTACATGTTAAAATAAGATAAAAATCCCACTCATCTGGATCAAAATGAATGTAACAGCACCATTTTTCATGTGCTTGGTACATAGCATCAACAACATAAAAGGGCAGAATAATACATTAAAAATAGTGTTAAAATTTACCTGTCTATACTAATATTGCAAATTTCTAACAAGTTGATTGTATAATCAACCATATTTTACCACAATTTTTTTTTCTGGTTACAGAAAAAATGTACTAATATAATCAATTCATTATTTACTTTTGTCTAGTCAAATAATTCCTGGAAAAACCTTTCTTGTATCATACTCTGGAACCTGAAAAGCAACAAAATTCTCACTCTGGTACAATTAATATTTCTTTTTCAACATATTATGCTGATCAGTTAGAAAATGAAAGCCCATTATTAGGTTGGTAATGATGTCTGTTTTTGTATTTTTTTCCCAAGAAGAGAAGCATATTCCCTCTAGAGTCCTAACAGTTGCTTTTCCAAAAGGGAAAGGGGCAAAATATAAATCACAGTATAAAGTCCAATATGAACTCTCGAACGTTGTTGTTGGCTGGAACATTTTACTTTCATCATGTTGAAGCCTCTGAGATAATGAAATATCTGAAAAAGCAAGAAAATACTTTGCTAAATTCTGGATTGTCTAAAGTCAAAGAAACAATTAGATTATTGTAAAGATGATTAGATGTGGTGTGAAAATTTATACATCTAAGAAACTTGCTGAAACCAAATATTAATTAGGTAAGGCAAAGTGTATATTTTTTAACATTAGTTTGGTTGGCTAAATAAATCTATAAAAATTGTTTGAGTTCAAAATATGTGCATATGCACACACAGATCTCTAATAATCTTGCATGTAAATTTCTGCTGTATCTAAAGCATGTTTCTGAAATTAGTGCCATGTTTTATATTTCCTAGATAATCGGGTCTATGAGACCTATTATTCTAGTAGGATGTAGTAAAGCAGGAGGAGAGATTATAAGCTAGAAGGACTTTTATGATTCCTCTAGTTTATCAGCCATTATGTTAAAAAAGAAGATGAAAGAACTCTTCTTTAGCAATATTTTTAAAAAGACAATTTAATAACCAATTTACTAATAAATTTTAATCATAATACTCCTTGATATTAATGCATTGTAGAAATTATTCTCTGAATTACCTTAAGATCTAACATCTAACAGAAATTTTGCCTAATGAACTCATTTTCTTTTTCTCTTTTTAATGGAAACCGAAATAACTATTTGCTACAAAGAGACACTTCATATATGCTAAGTTTGTCTTTAACCATAGGTAAATATGTAAGTTATAGAATAAACAAAAAGCTAATTCCTGGTTAATTTTCAATGTAAGGCTAATCCTAGCCACAGGCCCCTAGCTCTGGATCCTCCTTAAATGGTTGGGTGCTTGTGACTATGAAAAGTTCTGACTTCAACATACACAATTGATAAATTCACTTGCTAATATTCACACTAAATAATACCACAGAGCAGGTGGAGATTATACTGCATGAGGATTTTTCTAATTCTAGTGCATATTAGCTATTGATCCATTCTCTTAATAAAGAAGGTTATGAAATGTTTTCCTCAGCAATATATTATTTTTAAAATATCTGGGAGCAGATGTGGCTGAAGCAGTTGAGCTCCCACCTCCCGCATGGTAGGTCCCTGATCTGTTCACGGTGCCTCCTGGAAAAAACAAATAACAAACAAATCAAACAAAAAAACCTACTCAGGAAAGCTGACGTGTCTCAGTGCCACGTCACTGAGTGCCAGCTTCCCACATATAAAGACCAAGGTTCAATCCCTGGCCCCGAGTACCTTAAAAAAACAAAAATCACTTTTATTTTTCTAAATATAAAGGCAAAGTCTGGGATTTAATTATATTTGCATCAGTATGAGGGGAGTGTTAACATATATTCCTTCCCACATGAACAAATTCTGCATTTTATATGCCAATACCAAAAATTTGGTTTTGGAAATATAAATATTCAAGGGCAAAATGTAGGGAAATCTGTTGTCATTTTTTCACAATACATATTGGTTGTGTAGCCTCAGTAGACCCCATGTATGTGTTTTTAACTGGAAGTTTTTGACTTATTTCTCATAATCATTGTTTAGAAAAATAAACCCATTTTTAAAGTATGTTTAGAAAGTTAAATGAGTACTTAATTTAAAATGTAATATTTACTTTTTCAAATATTTTTCAAAATATTAATGTCTTTACAAACTTCCTTTAATTTTTCATATATACTATTATTTTTCAATGTATTATATGATATTTAATACTTTGTAGAAACTTGAACATTTGAGAACTTGATAGTAAACACGGCAGATATTTTTTGTTCTAGTCTTTTCTTTATTCATTCATTTTAACAAACTTGTGTTCATTGAATAATATTATCTAAGTGCTATTGCTTAGTATCAAAATTTTCTTTCGAAAGTTTCATTATTTACAGAACATCACTGGAAATAATTTGTTTTATCTCAAGTAAGACACAGAGAAGCTGCTGTTTAATGAAAGTAAAGAATAGAAGCAAGTAATAGTGATTTTAAGGAAAGAATAATAACGTCCTCCAATTAATCTCAGCAATTCTTATTTAAATATTTCTGGGGAAAAATAAAAATGTGGCAGGAAATAATAATTAAATTTGTTTGAAGAAATCATTATTTCTACTTTGCATTATTTATGCTACACATGTTATCTGAGCCAAAACTCATTGAAAATTACTACTAGGTAAAAGAAAGGAGGGGTGAGAATTAGTGTAGGGGAACCATAGAATTATTTTGGCATTTTATTTTCTAAATATATTTTCTTTTGAATTTTCCAGTCTGCACATATGATGTTTTTAAAAAGAGAATATATTAGTTTTTAAACTATCTGAAAAAAATCTACATAATTATCAATTTGCCTACCTTCATTGAAATTAATTATTATTGTAAATAATCACAAACTTTGTGATGACTGGGCTCTCTATGCTGAAATGTATTTAGAATGGTAAACAAGGGTAAATGAAAAAAATATGTCCTAGCATATGACATATGCTCAAATACTGAAATTTTAATGGTAAAAAAATTTGAGTATAAATGAAAATAGGTCTGTTTATTGTTAGGTTCATATTCAGAGAATCTCAATTAAATTTCATTTCTATTATAGAACCTTAATTTAATTTGTATTAAGTTTATGTTTTGAGAATATAACATTACTCTTCATTTTTAAATGATTATGATTTTGAAATTATAGAATTATTGACATATTTATTTTTTCCAATGGAAACACTTTGTCAAACTAGGCAACACATGATTCATTCATATTTCACTGAAAAATTACATATCAGTCTCTCACTATGTCCTGCTATTTCCCACCATCATTAAAATTTACATTCAAGAATAATATACATTTTTCTCTTAATGGAACTTAGTGTTTAGACAGTGCATTAAAATATAATCAATGAGATAATAGAAAGCAAAAATGGAAAGTGCCTAAGAAGATGTGGAGGGTGGACCATCAGCTTTCAATGAAATGTGAAAACACAAAGGCTCCTGAAGGATCAACAAGAGTTTCACCTTCTTGTTAAAGACCTGGGGTGAATATTCTATAAATATCATAAATTATGAGGTATTTTTATCAGTATTTCTAATAATTTGAGATCTGTAAAGAAAATAGAGCTAACCCAATTCATCTTTGACCAGGGGCAAACTATTTTCCATGTGTTGATCTACACTAAGCTCCTAGATTTTTTTTACCCTAACCATAGTATTTTTGTTTCATTTACTCCAGAAAGATCTGTGTGGAGAGAGGAGATGGACATCTACAATCTCACCACTGTGAAGGAGTTTTTCCTCTTGAGCTTTCTGATCTCGCCGAGGTGTCCTATCCTCTCTTTCTATTTTTGGCTGTCATCTATCAGGGCACCTTGCTTGGAAACTGCACAATTCTGGCCATTGGAACTGAGACAAAGCTCCACACACCCATGTATTACTTCTTGTCAAATCTGTCCATCTTAGACATATTCTGCCCATCAGCTATTATTCCCAAAAATGTTTTAGAATTTCTTGACTGAGAAACAAAGTATTTCTTTTATTAGGTGTGCTTTGCAGCTTTATTTCCTGGTGGCCCTGGAAGGGACCAAAGTCTTCCTTCTGGCTGTCATGGCTTATGACTGGTATGTGGCCATATGTTTACCCTTAGTTACATCCTCATTATGAGCAAGGTACGCTGTGCCCAGCTGAAAGCTGGAACCTGGGCAGCAGGGTTTCTAAACTCCCTCCTGCATATGGTGTTCACCTTCTGCCTGTCTTTCTGTAAGTCCCATCAGGTTAACCAGTATTATTTTGACATCCTGCCAGTGGTGGTGCTCTCCTGTCCTTCCATGTATGTGGCAGAGATGCTTGTTTTATTGGTAGGAGGGATCTTGGGGATCAGTGCCTTTCTGATCACCCTTATCTCTTATATCTACATCATATCTACCATCCTAAAGATTCAGTCTGCCAAAGGGAAGAACAAAGCCTTCTCCACATGCACTTCTCACATCATTGTGGTCTGTCTGTTTTATGGCACAGCAATATTTACTTACATGCATTCTTCCTCCAGTCAACACTCCCCAGCCAGAGACAGACTCATCTCAATGCTGTATGTGATCATCACCCCAATGATGAATCCCATAATCAAGCTGTAGCTTGAGAAACACAGAGGTTAAAGGAGCTCTCAAAAAGTTTTATGTTACAGCAAACATAATAGTGACAAAGAACTTATTTAGCATTCCACTTAGATTGGATTCGTAAGAGGAATTGGAAGAATTTATAGAAAGAACATCTACAACTAGATATCTATCTATATATTAAACACACACATATATAAAGGTACACATATGCACACAGACACACATTGTTATGTTATGTGTAATTGTTATGTCCATGCATTTATTAAATTTACCCCTGTCCATTGAGAAAAAAAATCAACCAAATATAGCATTTCTGAGAGCAAAACAGAGAATTGTTAATAACAGTGGTATAAATGGTATAAATGGACCTGTCTTAAGTAAATATAGTATCTGTGGTCAAGTTACCTATGTCCATATTGGTAGCCATCAGCAAACCTATATCTATCTATATCTATATCTATATATCTATATCTATATATCTATATCTATATCTCTGTATCTGTATCTGTATCATCTGTATCTGTTTCTGTATCTATATCTGTATATCTATCATCTATATCATTTTTATTTTTATATTTTTACATCTATATCTGTTTTTATTTATATATGTATATCTATAAAAAACCATTTGTAGATATTCCTGTTACTTTTTTTTTCTTAATTGCCTCTCTTCTTATCCTCATATGTCTTGTTAATGTTATCATTTTACTTTTCCTCTTCTTCAACTTTTATTTCCAGTTACTCTACTTTTCTCTATGTTGCCCCTTTTCATGGGACAGTATGTATTTTCATTTCCACCTGTCCCTTTAATGAGACTATTTGCATATCTGTGTTTCTGAACTTAGTTATCTGATTTGAGAATATTATTATTTTAATGTCAACATGTTCAAAACAGAAAATATCATCCTCTACCACATGCAAACATACGTAAAACCTCTTATAGATTAGCCTGTATTTTTAAACAATAATATCAATGTTTCCTAGCTACCCAGTTTAAAATTGCCAAAATCAAGCTCTTCTATTTCATGAAGCTTACCACTTGCATTCATTGTGAATAGAGACCTATCACTTCTGACATTATGTTACTCACCATTTTCCCTTAATTTTCTCATTCTATCACCTTAGAAATCAAAACCTTCTCTGTGGACCACTGCATATGTTTCACAAAATTTCAAATCAACAATAATGTTTACTCTTTTCCACAATATACCTCAACTTTGTGATTTCCTGCTACTTCCCAAAAAAATGTCCCCAGGGTGGTGATCACATTTAATTGCATTCTATTGTAAATGGTAATATATACCCATTCTGAATTTCTTCACTATTCACATTCAAGCATTCAATATTTCCTCTTTTCCTATTAACCACCTTCTGTCCACTCATTATGAATAAGTGGCGTGATCCCATCAATATTATTTGTGCTTATATTATTAAAAGACTCACTATTCTTTATTCTTCTGGACTGACATTGATCTTTTAGTCATCTTCCGAGCTTTATCAAGTAATAGCATTCTCATATGTAGCATTGCCTAAAAATCTAGAAGCTACAAGCACTTTGATATGCCAAATTAGGGGGTCATGTAGATTTTCCAAAATCAGCCATATCCCAATATGTGTCTTCTATAACTTTCCATAGTTATTCATGGAATTAATTGCTCAAATAACTGTTACTTAGATTTATGAAGAGTGGATAAATCCATACACACTTGAAGAAGGAAATAAAGTAGTAATTATATATATTTGATATTTGTCTTGCTTTATGCCTTCATTTTATTCTGTGTAGAATAATTCATAACTGATAAGAATGAATCAAGTAAAATTCCTATTTTATGAAATCATCATGGAATTTTTAAAATAAAATACATATTAATAAAATTAAGTTTTAACATTTAGATATTATTTATGAATTCCACAAAGAGATACTGCTTGTGTTTGTAAACTGGTCTATTCCTCTGTGTGTGATACCCCTTTGGTTGTATTAAATTCACAGGTTTCACTTTTACTTGAGTAAATCAAGATTAGGGCTTTTATTCAACCGCGTCATTAGAGTGGTACTCAATGTTGAGTTCCAACCCCCTTAGTGGGATGATAAAACAAACCTTCACACAGAAGTAGATACACAGGAGAACACAGAAAAAGACACAACAGAGGAGAGAACTGAGCTTTGATGCTGGAGCCCTGGAGAAAGATGAGACATTTGCCTGATAGTTTACAGCTGACCTTGTGAAGAGACCAGAGCAACTGAGCCCAGAAAGAAACAAGCTCCTGGAAGAGAGAAGAGCCCTGCAGCCTACAGCTGAGATCAGAAGAAACTGGCCCTGTGGAGTCTTAAGAGAAAGAGAAAGGCCGAACCCTCACAGACATCAGCCACTATCTTGCATCAACACATGGCTACAGACTATGACTGAGAAAGTCCTTCTTATGGTACCTTGAATTGGACTCTTTAGGGCCTTGTAATTGTAAGCTTCTATCCAAATAACTACCATTTCTAAAAGCCAACCAATTTCTGGTACTTTTCATCAGCACCACTTTGGGTGACTAATACATAAATAAAACCTTAAAACTGACCCAATTTTTCTATTCAGATTCTTGAAATGCAGACTGGTCAGAATTTGCACCATAAATAGAACTGAGAGCATTCTTGTGACTTCAAAAATTTCAGTATTCTCCATAGTAATTTAACAAGACCCAGAGTGACATTATTAAGCATTTGAAATAGGTAGGATACAATGTAAACTTACTTGAAATATAAAGAACAAGGTGAACTTCAACATGTAAAGGAAAAGAACATTTTTTAAATGTTGATACTAAGGGGAAATAAATGTTGGAACTATATGACAAAGAATTTAAAACAGCAATTATTTAAAAAGCTCAAATAAGTAAGGGCAAACAATCTTGAAATTAATGAATATTAGGAAAACTGTGGAGAAATAGGAGGAATTAAAGGGGAATTTTGGACTTGAAAAAATACATTAACTTAAAAAAGACAGCCTGCAAAATAATAAGGAAATCACAGAGGAAATGTCAGAATATTAGAGAATGATAAATAGAAATTATCCAATCTTAACCAGAGAGATGCAAAGTATTCAAAAAAATAGATAAAGAACAGTCTTAAAAATCGGTGGCAGTAATAAAAGGTCTTACATTCATATCACAGGATGCCCAAAAGGATAGATGAAAGAATGCAGTGGGAAAAAAAGAAAACTGAAGGAGCTATGGCTTTAATTTGACCAGTTAAGGAGAAAGAAAAACAATGATCATTTCCAAAAGCTCAAGAAGTTTTAACCAAGGATGAAACCAAAGATATACATGCCTAGCACATCATAATAAAACTTCCATATTCTAAAGAAAAATGAAAAATCTTGAAAGTACTCAAAGAAAAATGATACATTATATAAGTAGAAACAATGTTTAAAATGAATGTGGATAATCATCAGTATCCATGGAAGCTAAAAGGAAAGGGATACAAATGTTTAAATAACTGAAAGAAAATAATGGTTAATTCTGAATTTTTATAAGCAAAAAGATTCTTCATGAATGTGATGGTTAGTTTCATGAGTCCACTTGCCCAAGTTATTGTGTCCAGTTTTTTGGTCCAACACTGTCTTAGTTATAGTGAAGTTTTATTGTAGATGGGATTTACATTACAATCAGTCAATTGCATCCATAATCAAAAATGAAATAGTGCCTTTAGCAATTTGGGGTAATCTCCTCATCCAATAAGTTTGAGGTTTTACAAGTGAGAATTGTGGGTTTCATCTCTGCCTCAACATCAATGAAGGCTCTTGCTGGAATTTCTAGCCAGGCATTTTCCCCTGAGGTATTCAGAGTAAGGACTTCAACATCACCTTTATTAGAGAATCCAGATAGGAGTTTGCTCAGTGTCGTTCAGACTTACCAGCCAGTCTGTTGTTTCTGGAGTGTCCTGACTAATACAGGAATGAAGTGAAGTCAAGACATTGTCACATGAAGTAAAATAAAGGAATTCTTTGCTAGAATTATTTATCTAATTGCCTGGTGAGCTTATAGAAATGTACATAAGGGAAATGGTACCAGAAAGAATAGTGGAATAACTTTAATGAAAGAAAGGCAACAGAAATGCTACCTCTGTGTTAAAATGATAGATTATTCTTCTTTGAGTGCTTTAGTGTATTTTGGATCTGGAAGCACAAAAATATAATATTGTCTCATAGGGTTGATAATGGACGTAAATCTTAAAACTTAATAACACTAAAACCAAAAATGAGAAAGCAATCCATCAATATGTTGGTAAAATTTCTACATTCCATTTAAAATGGTAAAATATTGATTCTAAGATGGCTGTGAAACTTAAGGTATACAATTGTGGAAAGAAAAATGTCTAAAATTATCCACCAAAAATTTTATGTACTAAAGTACAAAATATGATAATATAAGTGATCACTCCCATGTTTACACTATATATGGTACAGGTGACCTTAAAATAGGAAAATAATCTGGAATTATCCACTGGCTGCAATATAATGGCATAGTCCCTCAAAATCAGAGAGCTTCCTCTGGCTGGTGGCCAAAAGGAAGTCAGAAAAATATGATATAGGAGAAAGACTAAACACAATGATGCTGGCTTTGAAGAAATAGGGGGCCACATGAGAAGAAATGCAGGGGATATTAAAGAGCCAAGAGATGCCCTAATTGAGACCCTGCAAGGAAACAGACACTACCATCTCTGAACGGAGCTGAATTCTACCAAAAACTTGAATGAAGTTGAAAGCAGATTCTTTCAGATAATTTCCAGCAAGAAACATAATCCTAAAGACACCTTGATTTTGGCTTTCTAAAATTATGAGGAGAAAATTCAGGGACATTGTACCTTGACTTAGACCATGAAACAGTAAGATAATTTGTTTTGGCTTAAGTCACTAGGTTTGTGATATTTTTAACATAGCAATAGAAATAGATGCAATAGTAATGTCTAGAAAATGTAAAATTATACAAAAAAAATACAGAAAAAATTTTTTTAAGTAGATAAAGGAAGATGTAATACAAAAAGAACTTCAAATGTGCAAAAAAAAAATGAAAGGAAAAACAATAAAACAAATAACAAAATGGTTGATAGACACCAAACATTTCAAAATTAATTTATTTTTAAAACTATTACTTATTGTATACAATGTAATTTATTTTTCACAGTATTTTATCTTTAGTTTTTAAATATTTTTTTCTCTCTGTCCAAGATGGCTTCCTCATCTGCTGCTTGTCTTCTTTAGGAGGCACCAGGAACTGAACTTGGGACCTCCTATATGGAAGGTGAGTGCTCAACTGCTTGAGGCACTTCCACTCCCCCAAAATTAATTTAAATGCACATAGTATATTTAGACTAATTAAAAATAACTATTATAACAATTGACTTTAAAAATGACCAAACTAAAAATATTGTCTGTGGAAACTCATTTGAAATATAATGGTATAAGTAGATTAAAATTAAAAGGATTAAAATAAAACATGCTATGCAAATATTATGAAAAAGAATATTGCATGGCAATATTAATATCAGGCCAAATAAATGTTGGAGAAAAGACAATTAACATAGACAAAATGAGATATTATATAATTATGAAAAAGTTAATCATGAAAGCATAACAATATTAATATATATACATGAAATTTATGTCTAACCATTTGTCTAGTGCATCTTTGGTCTATGGCTGCCCCAACCTGTTCCCTTCAAAGTAGTTTTGAGGAAAAAATTGATAACTATATTTACAAAAACAACAACAAACTTTTCCATGCTTCTCACATTCTTAAGTATCTATATGTTGTTGAAGACAGCACAATATTTTTATCTGTTGAGAAAAGTAATATAAGAACAAGCAAGCAAATGAAAAGTGAACAATTAAGACTTCAGCAGAAGGTTTTCCTGCCATGGAACAGGCAAGCATTTATGAATCATAGTTATAAAAGCATTACCAATAAGATAAAAAGAAATTATACTGTATTTAATAAAATTGTGAGCTTCTGTTCATTGACTAACACTATTATTGAGATAAAAAATAAGCCATGGACTGGATTAAAAATAATTAGAAATAATGCATTTAACAACTGATTCTTATCCAGTATATGAACAATTCTTATGACAAATCCAATTATAAAATGAACAAAATAACTACTAGATTTGCTCATATTTTAAGGAATCTGGGTACAAATTTTGACCTGTATATGAAGGGAATGGAATTCATGTATATAAGGAGTAAAAGTGTGAAATGGTGTTTTCCCACTTTGGAAACAACTTATCAGATCCTACACTGTCAAAACATGTATCTGTTTTATGATCTTGCATTTTCTCTTTTACATGTAAAAGAGAAAGTATGCTTATTTTGAACAAATGACATAACTAGTTTCAAGGACATTTACTTTCTTAATAGCCAAAATTTGGTAATGATCAAAATGATCATTATTAAGAAAATGGATAATAGCAAGTGACTATTCACATATGTAAATACTCCAGCAATGAAATATAAACCCTGTGATACAAAAAATGGAATAATCTGATCGATGTATGGTACATAAATGCAGTCAGATACAAAAGAGTACATACTCTTTAATTTTATATTTCTATAGTTCAAGAGTAGTCATACAAACCAACAACCAAAAGTGAAAGAATGATACATCATGGGGATTTTGAGACCTAAACAAATTAAGACATATGCAAATGAAGAAAAGCAGAGAAAAATGCCATGCCACCGGTACTATGATATATAAAATATTAACAGAATTTCTTGAAGATAAAGGCAAACCATTCCAGTTTAAATCACTCAATGTCAAGGAATTGCATGGACTGTGAAGTTTGAATATGTTCCTTCTGGAAGCTGTGAAAATATAAAATTAAGCCCAACAGAAATGAGTGGAAAATGATTATTGAAATATCTAGGATAATAACTAAAAATGAGAAACATGATTTATGACTAAATCACTACTAGAGGAAGAAGAATAATAAAGTAAAATATATTTTATTAATCCATTAGGAAAAAATAAGGCAAAAAACAGATTGAGAAAATGTCAAACAAAAATATATTGAGGTGGCATGAAATTATGTACTTCAGAAAATCATGTTCTTAATCTTAATCCATTCATGTCGATGTGAACCCATTGTAAATAAGAACATTTGATGAGGCTAAATCAGTTAATGTGTGGCCCACCTGAATTATATTGGTCTTCATCCTCTTACTGGGATGTAAGAAGGCCACAAAAAGTTAAAAAAAAAAAGGGAAAACTCAGAAGCTGGAATTTAATGGTACCTGGAAGAAAAGGGAGAGAACATTGAACTGTGATAAAAAAGCCAAGGAACCCCAAAGATTACTGACTAGCCAGAAGATACTGAGCTTGGGAGGAAGCCAGTCTTGAAGCCTCTGAAGGCATGAGTCAATGAATTCCTGTTGTTAAGCCAGTCCATTGTATGGTATTTATTTTAGCAGTTAGGAAACTAAAACAAAGATGATAGAAAACAAATTCAACATGAATGTGTGATTATATTTAATATAGATAAGCTAAAATATCCAAATCAAAGACAAAGATTGTCGGTGGTTAAAATACATACAATCTAAATACACGTTTTTTATAAGAAATTATATTTAAAGAAACAGGAACATATATATTGAAAATAAAATGTATAAACCATGGAAAAACTAAATATGAAAACACAAGCCAAAAGACATCTGGTATGGCTGAATGGCCATATCCTTTTCAAGAGCTGTAAGCTTTAACACAAGAAGTATAACAAAATGCTAAGAGCAATTTTATCGTGATTAATGGTTCAATGCAATAGAAACCCTTAACAGTTTCAAATTTGTATATGCCTACTAACATTTCTGAAAAATATATACTACACAAAGTTATGCAACAAAAAAACCCTTTAAACAACCACAATTGCAGTTGAAGCTCCAAATACAATTCAGTCAACATATAAATTCTGAGGAATACTCAGACGCATATAAGACTTGAAAAGCACAAATGACTAATTTGTGCTACTTAGCATATACACAGTGTCATGCCTCAGGATCCAGAATATTCATTATTTTCTTATGGTTTGTGAATATTTACCATATGCCAGCAGTTTTCCATCACTAAGAATCAATTGTCTGACCATAGTTAATTAAACTGAAAATCAATGACAGAAAATTCATAGTACTACCAAGGACCAGAGAAGGATTCCACTCTCCTAACAGGATCTAACTGATCCACTCATATCATTGAAGTGATACTAAACAGCAGATACTGTAGTGTCTTCTAATATGTACTTTTCTAATAGACAAAATCTCAAAATGATCATTAGTAAGAAAATGGATAAATAGCAAGTGCATATTCACATATTGCCATGTACTAGTCCAAATGCTTTCCACATTCCATGGTGTCACATCCTCAACAGACTTATGAGGGTGGACACCATTGATAACATGTTTAACAAATAAAGAAACTAAGTCACAAGAGAAGCGATGTGAAGAACTGAAAAATGATTCACATAGCTCACCATCCTCAGTGCTGACCTTTGTCTAGTAAATAGTATTCAATAACTTTATATTGACATTTGGGACAATTTCAGAAGGAGTGTTTGGTTATTTAACTCAGTACAAGTTTTGAGAAAATAGCCTGACTAGTTAAAACCACCCTATTCCTCAGAAGAAAAACTGAGGAAATATTTTATGAATATTAAACCAGAAACACCTGGTTTCTGGAATTGGGGTAAAGCCAGATTCTGGGCCTCTATTTCTCTGCTGTCTTTAGGAGCCACAAAACTTTCTCCATAAGAATCATCTTATATTAGGAGAATTACAGTTTTATTTCTGTTTTAATTATTACCCCATTACTCTTTACCAATTCATTTCTCAGATTCAATATACTAATATTTTTTGATATTTGAAAGTTTTGTTCAAGCACAGATTTTATTTATGTCGTCTTCTCTCATTATTTAGATTCAATTATCATTACCTCTGGATAATGTGTATTATAAATGCTAAGAACTGTGCCCCCATGGATTTTCCCTAATGCCATCTGTAACTGAATATGGAGGCACTTGTTATAAAACAGAAAGGTTCCTCTCAGAATGTCAGTAATTCAAATTAACCTGCCCTTTGTGCTTGTATGCATTAAACATGATTGGACCATTCCCAGAAATCTTGACTTACCTATCCAGTATAAGAAGACAATATTATCAGGTGAGTATATTTGTTTTTATTTCTTTATTTCCTTCTACTGTACCTCACTCAATGAATCGTCCTCACTTCTTTGCTGCACTGTTCACTTATTTGTTGAAAAGCACTGCTATAAGGACTATAATAGAAAATATATACAAGGAAGGTATTCACATAAAGAGACCAAAGTCTTCATTTTTAATTTTTGTGCTAAAATATTTCCTTCCAGAATTTTTAGGAGAATTGCAAGTACTCCATGTAAGTGAATAGTGATTATATATCATCAGTGGACAGAACCTATGTCAGCAATACAGGCAAGGTCAGGTGTCTCTACATGTTCCCCAGAGCTTAAGTATGCAGGATGCTCAATTCCATTTATGATTAAATGAACTTAGTTATGGGGATTGTGCTCATCTACCAAATGGAAATAATGACGTATGCACAGTACTGCTATTCAAATAGTAACTTTACAAATCTCTTAATCCTTTATATTTCAGGTGTAGTTCTAGGATTTTGTAAGAGTATACCATGAAAAAGCATGTAAGCATTTCTTCATTATCTTTCCCACAGCTTTCAGTCCTGTGTGTACCAAAAATATATTGAAAGATTGAGTTAATTATAAATAAATTAAAATTAGATGGATGTGTAAATACATTAATGAAGAAATATCATAATGAAGAAAATACATCTTCCAATTCTTCGGGTTGATAAATGCCTGTTTCCTGCTGTTGCAGAAAAGGCAGTGCATAGTTTGCATTTACATTTGGAAGAATGAGAGTACCCATGCATTATTCCAGCCACCCAGGGAAACAGTATTAAGTAGCACAATCCCTGGCTCCTGCCAGTCTGCAGGTAAGGAAAAGGTCTCAAGTTTTCAGTAATCTTTCCATACTTTTTATAAGGATTTTATATTGTTACGTTACTTGGAACAAAACAAAAAGTAATAATTAATTCCAAGCATTGGGTTTTCATTTTTCTTTTTCATTTGTTTGGTAAAAAACAGTAGCACTCTGTACGTTTAAGATGGAATAAATGAATATGTGAAAGGGACATTTGCATAATAATATTTTCTTGATTTTTAATTCATATTTATAAAAAATTTTCAACACAGATACCACTCTGAGTATCTTCCATTGAGGTGTTTTAAAAGTTTAATTTCATTAAGTAGCTATTATTGTATATTTTATTGATAAGTAAATTTAGGTTAAAAGATTGTGTGTCTCCCCCCAGTGCTACAAATCAAGAAATGGTAAAACTGATATGCAAAATATATCTTTCCCTGGAGGCCAGGGCATTTCAACCCAGTAAAATTGTCATGTGGAAATTCAAGGTAGGAACCTAAAATTTATTGGTGAATGACTCACAGTAAAAATATTCACTCAGTGTTCAAACTGTATGTTGGTGATTGAATTGGTACCACATTTGGACATGTTCCTGGTCTTGGTCTGCATGCTGGTAGTGTGTGGACTCATTTTAAATGAGGTCTCTTCAAGATGTTATTTCATTCAAGGTGTGGCCCCACTAACTAAGGTTGGGGCTTTATTCTGGATTATTAGGGTCCTTTACAGGCAGTGTGAAAGTAAGATGGAAAGAGAGGCCAGGACAGGCTGCCATGTATAGAGCCATGTAAGTGAAAAGCCAAGGACAGAGGAGTGCCTACAGTCATACTCAAACAGCCAGTCTTTCTTGGGAAAGCACCTCCCTGCTGATGCCACAATTTTGGAATTCTCTTAGCCTGAAAACTGTGAGCCAATAAATTCCCAATGCTTATGACAGCCAATTGTATGGTATTTATTTTGGCAGTCAGGAAAGTAAAACACTGTGAAAGTTAATTGCATTTCTACAATATGGTAGTGATAGTCTTATTAGACTTTGTGTTAATTATTTTTAAGATCTCAGCCTACAGAAGGAAAAGGCATAGCTTAGGATACAACTACTTATAAATATTGAAGGAGGCATTTTAACCAAGTCATTCACATATGCTATCAATAAATTATCAAATAAGAGTTTGGTATAAAGGAACAAGAACAAAAACTACATATTGAACCATTTTTTGAAGGTCCTGAAATAATGGACACCAAAGAGGAGCAAAATAATCTTACTACAGGTGGTTAGTCTGACAGTGACACTTTCTCTTCCTTCTGGCAGTTTGCAAAAGTTCTCTATGCTACAGGTAATACATAGGTCATGATTTAAAAAAGGGAGCCATGAAACAAGAATCTGACATGTGAGGTCCCAGCAAGTGCTCCATTAGCAGTGAGAATTTGAAGGTGCAATATAAGTTCTTCATTTGACAAGTATATTCCAGGGTTTCAAGACATATAAGAAAATAGATTGTTTAAGTAAACCCAGGACAATATTTAGTGAGCTTTGGGTTTAGTATGTGTTTAGGATAGGACCCTGCAATTTTTGCCCATGGGGGATGCAAAACTCATGCTAATTATTTACCACTAACAATAGCAATAATTAAAAGTTAGGCTATCAAGGAATTAGGTGTGAGTACAATGTCCACTAACACACTCATCATCAATAATCCATATATTTTACAAATTAAAGAAGACAATCTCTTTATGTCACATATTTCAGAATTTTGAAATTCTGAAATATGTTCAGGTATATTGGTAAACACAGTAGTATTTACACAATACAAAGACTCAAAATATTTCATCTTAGTCACTTAATGATGTTATTAAATAATAAATACTGATTTCTAAAAATAATATCTACTTATATTAATTTTAAGAAAATATTTTAAAGCCATTATTACTGTTTTCCAGAACCATGGTGATTAAATATAGTTAAATAATAATGAATCATTCAATCAATGCATCACATTTTCAGTAGGATCATTATTTATTGACAAATTTTTGTCCCTAAAATATTGTAATATACACTCAATGATAAGAAAAGGCTTAAATTTAGAAACTCAAGAAGAAAAGTTAGAAATTCAAGGAAACAAAAATTCAAGCAGATTACACCTCCTCCATTAACTGCTCTCAATGAATGTGTTTTAAGGTTTGTTTTATGTCTACATATTTGCTATTTGAAATATTTTACAAATATTAAATTAATTTTCTATTTGAAATATTTTACAAATATTAAATTAATGAGAAAGGAATTATTGGGGATATTTATTGGAGAAATTTGTTTGGAATTTTCAATTATATAACACATTTTTTAAAGATGATCTTAGGTATTTTAAAACAAAATGGGGAATCTCTAAAGATATGTACCCAAGTTCCACCAATTTTAAGTTGCATGAGGTAATTTGTAAAACATATTGTGGAAGAGGCACTAATGTATATTAGAAAATTATTCATTAGATTTCAGGTTAAGTTCAATTTCATTTTTTAATATATATTACATAATATGGATCTTGGTAACTTGCCAAAGTTATGTCAGATATTGATGGCAATCAGTATAAGGGAAAAGAAGGAAACATGAGTGAAGTTTCAGAAGAAAGAGAAAAGACAGGGAGACAGAGATAGTAGGTTAAATGAGAGCAGAATAAAGAAGATGAAGAAGAATGAAGGTAGGGAGGAAAAGAAGGTAAAGGAACAGAATCCCAAACTAAAGAAGACGGAACGTACTAAGAATGCAATTTGGAGCTGACTCCTGAGAAATGATACCTTAGGTCCTGATGGACCTTTACTAAAATATTAAAGTGACTGTAATAATATAGAGGGCAACCTTGATAGAACAGAGATGTGGCACCAAGGGAGGAAATCCTTGTAGTATTCTCCAGTGTAAACAGATCTTCCAAAAGCTGAAAATGGGGGTGGGGGGTGAGGGGAGGATGAAAGCCACTTGAAATTCTGATAAAGTTTTTATTGAAATGAGATGAATAGATGCTGTCATAGTCACACTGTTAAATTTCATAAAAATACTGAGATTCATGGAAAATACACCCTTTGGAAAGGGCTAGTGAATAGAAATAGGAAGAAAGTAAGTTAGAAAATTAATGGATCAACATTTTAGAAATGGACTTTTGCACAATGGGAACTGAGTTCATGAAAATTCAAGAAGTGCATGGAGAAGGATCAAAAACAAAACTTATCATTTAATAGGAAATATTGACATCAATGAAACAGGAGAGAGAAGGATGACTGGGGCATTCAAATTAGCCTTAGGTATGGATAGTTGCATGGACCGTAAGACTATGGATAATATGGGTGAAAATACTCAGGAATTATATTATATTGAGATTCATGTTTTATTATGACAAAATCTCAGTATTTTTAAATGGATATACAGGTATGTTGATATAGTGAAAATGCTATTGAAACAAATATTTACACTCCTGGATTGGTTATGTTATAGATTAAAATAGGTTGTTCTGAGTTGAAGTAATTGTATATTGTTGGACAAGGCTGGGAAATACAAAAATGTAGAGCATTGTGGAAAATGGTTTTGAATAATTCTAAATGGTCAACTTATTACCAAGATGTAGGAAACAAATGAAGTGATGTTTCAGCTCTGGATCCCTGTGATTGAAAAGAGGCTCTTACAACACTTGGCAGCTGGGATGTCAAGACTGGGGAATGAAAAATGGACTAAAGTAGACTTATTATTATTCAAATATAGACATTATTATTCTAGCAATGGGAAATTTCTAATCATTTATTTAAAGTCAGTGGTCACCAGAGGTTCTGAGAGATGAGAGAGAATATTTCTGAAGAATCTGGTGTGTAGAAATTAGCTATATTAACTGAATAAATACACCAGGCAAATCTTTGAACTCCAATATATTTATTTTACAGCTCTTAAATGATAGAAATTTATGTAAATATTGGCAGTAGCTCTTAAAGATTAGATACTAATGCTAACATTCTCCTAAAAATAAGGTATTTGACAGGGAGACTAGAGAAGCATGAGGCAATATTCTATTATATTTTACTACCAACCAGTAGAGAAAAATTAGATAAACATGAGCCTATAAATATCCTTAGGATAATTTTTTTCCTCCTGTTTTGTTGTCCATGTTTTTTAGGGATTATTTGCCTTCAGTTCACTACATCCACAGCAAATTACCCTAAAAATGCTCAACTCTACCATGGTGAACTGAATTCCTGCTAACAAGATTTTCTGATGTGTGGGAGAATAGAGTCTTACATGCCATGCTATTCCTATTGATGTACTTGGTAACCCTGACAGGGAACTTTCTCAATGTCACAGTAACCACCCTCAACTAGAGTCTTCGTACCCCCATGTACTTCTTCCTTAGGAATCTGTCTGTCTCAGACATGTGCTACATTTCTGTCACTGTTTCCAAGGAAAATGTATCATTTTTCTGCTTGACAACAGAACTATCTCCATGGTTGGATGTGTAGCTCAGATCTTCCTCGTTCTTCTGTTTGCTTGTACAGAATTGCTATTGCTCACCATCATGGCCCTTGACTGCTTTGTGGCCATCTGCCAGCCCCTCCACCCTGTGACCATGAACCCTCAGGTCTGTGTCCAGATGACTCTGGCCTCCGTATTCAGTGGTCTGGCCTACTCTGGGTTTCACACTGACAACATATTCTGACTGTCCTTCTGTCAGTCCAACATGGTCCATCAGTCTTTCTGTGATGTTCCCTCTCTGTTGAAGCTCTCCTTCTCTGAGATCTTAAGCAATGAAATTTTACTTCTTGTCTCTCCAGTGCTGATTGGTGGTGGCTGCTTTGCCTTCATCACCATGTCTTATAGTCACATATTTTCTACTGTGCTCAAGTTTCCCACAAGAGAGGAATGAAGAAAGGCCTTTTCCAACTGTGTCCCTCACATCCTCATGGTGACCATCTTTGTCAGTTCAGGTGTTGCTGTGTACGTGAAGCCAACCTCCAGCTCACCTACAATTCAGAACATGGTCACCTCTGTGTTCTATTCTATAGTCCCTCCTTTCTTGAACCCTATAATCTATAGTCTTAGAAACAAGCAGATAAAAGAGGCTGTAAAGAGAGTCATGAGGAGAATGCTTTATTCAGGAAAACAATAGGATAATTATTTCAAGAAACTCTTATTTGAATGAGATGAGTTGAAAATGCCTCAAAGTTAAACTTCTTTCTTATTTAAGGCTTTAAGAGGCATAACATGAATTTTCAGGGACAGTCATTGCATGGTGTGTCAGCATAGTAACAACACGATTGTTTTTGACTTTGAGATTTACCCTTCAAAAAATGAACATTCTCTAGTACCTGACACACCACTGCACACCTGACACACCACTGCATAAATATGTGTCATTTGCTAAGGAATTCTGTTTCCACATATAAGTTTTTGAAACTTACAGAGTCCCAGAAAATGCAAACTAGACCTTCACTTTCTTTTATTTTTTTGTGCACTTATAAGAGTCAGTTTCTGTCATTCTTCATTTAGTTAAAATGATCCAAATACATATATAGAAACATCAAAAAAGGAGTCATAAAATTATATTAAATATTTTAGTCTGAATAAAATGTATCTGATTAAAGTGTGGTTGGTAATTGAAGTCAAAGATATTTACCTGTATTTCATCATGTGGAAGATGAAATTTTAAATAAGAAATACTTTTTCTCAATGTAAAGAAAAATATTTACAAAACAGGAAATCAGTAACATGTTTAGAAAGATTAGAATTAAAACTTTGTTGTCAGGTATTTAAATTTTCTATACAAAGTATACCAAAGTGAGGTAAATATTTCCTATTTCCACCTTCTGATACGTAAAGATAATGAATCAAAGAAATTATGTATTTATATTGTGTGTTTTTATATGTGTCTAATATATTAGGACCTATAACCCCTAGAGCAACCCTTGAATTAGGAGCAGAACTCTGTAATGGCTGACAAATATTTTGTTATATTTGATAAATTAATTTCAAAACCATTTGTTTTTTACATATAATAACTGTGATATTACAGTTCAGTTTTGTAAATTGGGGCCAGGATTGTCACTCATTAAAATCAGCACCACCTCTTCAGCTACTTCCAAGATTGATTTTATCACAAGGCAATGCTATATTGTTAGTTAATTAATTATAATATTTGAAAATTATGATATTGTCCACAATTTTTATTATATGCCATTCAAATTAAAGTCATGCAGAGTATACTCAATCATATATATGTATGAACATTTATACATTATCTATATATCTGTAATTGTAGAAATGTATTGTGGTTAAAATGGAAAATTTTAGGTGATATATTACTAGAATAAAAATTAAAACTAACAAGAGCAGCAATGTAGTGCTGTATGACACAGTGAATCCCAATGTAAATTATGGACTATAGTTAATAGTATAATTATAATATGTTTTCATATGCAGTAACATAGGCACCATAGGTACCATAGTAATGAAGGTGTAAATAATAAGGGGGAATAGGAGAACTCTGTATTTTCTGCTTGTTTTTTTCTCTAATCCTACAAATTCTCTAATTTAAAAAAGGACATGAACAGATACCAAATATTTATTTTATATATATATTTTATATACATAACACATATAGTAACTGGTAATGTGTAAACAATCATAACTTATAATTTAATTTGGACACCAATGTCTTAAAGAATATTGTGATCATTTCCTTCAGAATTTAGAGAACTTATTTTGAAATATTTATTCAAATGTAGTAGCATAACATTGTACACACATAATTATATAGCATAGCAATATATGGAGCAATTATTAAAATAAAATGGGGAAATAAATAAATACCATCTTATTTAAACAGTTTTAAGATATGGCTCACTACAACTCATAGAACATCATAAAAATTAAGGATTAATAGAATATTTGAGTACATAATTTACTAACTTGCCCAAATTGACATTCATATGGCACTCTATGCTAAATGTGAAAAATATATTTTCTTTCCAAATAAACATTGGTAATTTACTAAATTATAGCATATTCTGGGCCATAAAGAAGTCTGCACAAAGTTCAAAATGCTGAAATTGTACAGAATATGCTCTTTGACCTCAGGTATCAGAAGAGGAGAGGGATATTGAAGTCTCTGAGTTTAATTCTTCATATGTCTAGTTCTCCTAGCCATTCTATCAGTTTGCTTTATGTCTTTTGAAGCTCTTCTGCTTTTTTTTTTGCTCTGTTAATGCTACATATTTTAATGTCATCTTCATTAATTGACTCTTTTATCAGTATGAAATAACATCCTTTATGTCTGGTGTTTGCTCCAATGTCTACATTTTCAGTTATTAATATAACCAATACACCTCTTAAAAATTTGTGTTAGCATATATATCTTCATATATCCTTTTACTTTTACACTATTTGGGTCTTTAGATTAAAGTGAATTTCTTGAAGGTAGCAAAGAATGGGGCTTACTATTTAATCTTACAGATTCTCTGCCTTTTAATTGTGGTGTTTTACTATTTAAATTAATTTTATTATAGATATTTTTAGATGTTAAATATATTGTACTGTATTTTTTTTTCTTTTTCTTCCCTCTATTCTTTGTTTTCTATTTCCTCTTTTTCAGGCTCCATTTGAATTAGCCTCTTACTGGCTGTTAGTTATATATATATATAAGTTTCTCAAATTGATTTTGATTTAGAGCTTATATTACACATATTTAGTTCTTCACAGTATGATTTCATATGATAATATATCACTTTAAATATATAAGAAGAAAGAAAATAAACAAAAAAAAGAAATAAAAAAACAAATAAAAAATAGGAAAAAGAAAAAGAAAAAAAAGAACAAACAAAAACAAAAAAACAAAAAAGAACAAAAAAAGGAAAAAAAAGAAAAAATATATATATGAAGAGCAAAAATTATCATATATTTATTGATATTTTTTATCATTTCTGGTTCTCTTCATTCCTTTGTGTATGTCCATATGTTCATAACATATCATTATATTTTCCCTCAAAGATTTCATTTAGCAATTTTATACTATGGATCTTGTCATGATGACTTACTCCCACTTTTGTGTGACTTCAATATTCTTTAATTTATCTTCATTTTTTGTAACTTATTTGTATCAAATGTAGTTATTATTATTATTATTATTATTTTGAGGTACAGGGGCTGGGGATTGAACCCGTGAATACAAATGTGGGAAGCCGGTGTTCAACCACTGAGCCATGTTGTCTCCTCTGAGTGGTTTTTTTGTTTGTTTATTTGCTTGTTCTCCCCCCTCTCCAAGATGGCTCCTTTGTCTGTCTGCTCATTGCTCACTGTGTCTGCTCACTGTGTCTGCTCATCTTCTTTAGGAGGCACTGGGAACCAAATCCGGGACCTCCCATGTGGGAAGCAGGTGCTCAACCATGTGAGTCACATCCGTTCCCTCAAATGTAATTCTATATACATGTTTTATTATATTTTTAAAGAAGCTTTAGATTACATAAATATTATATAAAAAGTATAGGGAATTCCCATATACCTCTCCCCCTCCCCTTCTCACACTTTCCAACATTAACAGCATCTTTCATTAGTGTGGTACATTTGTTAAAATTGATGCAAACATAATGAAGCATTGCTACTAACCATGAACTATATTTTACATTACAGTTTACACTCTGCTTCATGCAATTTTATAGGTTATGACAAAATGTATAATGGCCTGTATCTGTCATTGCAATGTCATGCATGACAATTCCAATGTCCCAAAAATGCTCCCATATTACACCTTTTCTACACACTCCCTCCCCTCACAACCTCTGGTGGTCACTGCCTTTATATCAAGTGTTCTTAACAAAGGGTCTGTGAGCTTCAATTCAAATAAAAAAAAAAACTGTTATTCTTGTGGAAATGTGTTGGTGTGGGTATCATATATTTCTTAAATAATACACAATATACTGTGGACTTGGTAAGGGGTCCATGGTTTTCACCTAACTGGCAAAGGGGTCCATAGAACAAAAAAGGTTAAGAACCCCTGCTTTATATCAATCCCAGTTAAAATTCTTCTGCCAATATTTATCTTTGTTTCTCTGAATGGACTGTATCCCATGTTTTCTGGAAACTACTTACTTCTAAAATGCAATAGTAGGACAGGTGTAGAAAGGACATTTCCATTTTTGAAGGAAGAAACTGGAAGGAAACTAATCTCATGTAGCCCAAGCAAGTATGAAATCCAGCAGGGCAAACTCCATTCTTTTCCAAGGTCTGAGGTTTATCTGTGTTTTTTGTTTTGTCATTTGGGCCTGCTGAAGTAGCAGCTCCCCATTTCCCAAGCACTGGAGCAGTGACCTGCTCATTTCAAATACTGGGACATATACCCCACTGTCTCTAAGAAACTGGGCAGAAGGCCTGCCTTTCCACACACTGGGCACAAGCCTTGGCCTATCCACCTGCTACATGGAAGGCCTTCTCTCTTGACTGGTGGAAATCTCTTCTTCCTTGACCTTTTCTTCCATGGTTCTCCCATGACCTCATTTTTGTTTCATTTGGTCCCATCTCTGTATCTTTAATTCCAGGATGGTTATGATTCTGGGGATTGGATTAGGTGCCCCATATAGTTATGCTCAAGCCATAATTTCCCTTCCTGCAAGTATGAACGCTTTTGTAAGTAGGACCTTGGGAGATGTTATTATTAGTTAAGGTGTGAACTCATTTGTGAATAGGATCTTTGAATATCCTATTAAGATTAGGCCAAATTCAATCAGGGTGTGTCTTAATCAATATGAATGGAGTCCTTATGTGCAAAAGAAATTCAGATGAAGTCAGTCAGTAAAATTCAGCAATTAATTTAAACAAAAGGATAAGACACAAACCAGAACAAGGCTTGTGGCAAGTGAGCACCAATATGCTACATAATTTTATTTTCTTTTTTAAAAAAATTTTTGTAAACTATATTGATAATATTATTTTCTTAGACATTTTTCTTATTAATTTACATTACATTTTTGTAGCACATTTATTTTACTTTTATTTGAAGGTTTAAATGTGTATTTTTTTTTTTAACAGTATTTGTCCCTTTGTGTCTGGCTTGCTTCCCTCAACATAACGTCCTCAAGGTTAATCCATGTTGTCATATGATTCACGACTTCATTGTTTCTTACTGATGCATAACATTCAATTGTCTGTATATATCACAATTTGTTTATCCATTCATCAGTTGATGGATACCTGGGTTGTTTCCAACTTTTATGAACATCAGTGTGCAGATGTCTAGTCATGTCACTGCTCTGTTCTTCTGGGTTTATATGTAACAATGGTATTGCAGGGTCCCTTGGTACATCTATATTCAACTTCCTTAGGAACTGCCAAACAGTTCTCGAAAGTGGCTGTATGATTCCACATTCCCACCAACAGTAAATAAGGGTTCCTATCTCTCCACATCCTCTCCATTTACAGTTTTCCAACTTTCTAATAATGGCCAGTCTAACAGGTTTGAAATGATATCTCATTGTACTTTTGATTTGCATTTTCTTAATCTCTAGTGATGTTGAACATTTTTTCATGTGTTTCTTCAATATTTGTATTTTCTTCTTTAGATAATTGGCTTTTCAAGTTGTTAGCCCATTTTATATGCAGATATTTTGTCTTTTGATTGTTAAGTTATATGATTTCTTTATATATCATGGATATAAAACACTTATCATATATGTGATTGCCAAATATTTTCTCCCATTGAGTTGGCTGCCTTTTCAACCTATTTACAATGTTATTTGAGCTGGAAAAATGTTTAACTTTGAGGAGGTCTCATTTATTTTTTTTCTTTTGCTGCTCATATATGTATCTGTCAAGGTTTAAGACACTACCACATACAACAAGATCTTGAAGATATTTTACTACATTTTCTTCTAGGAGTTTTAAAATTGCTATTTTTATATTTAAGTTCTTGATCCATTTTGAGTAAATTTTTGTATAAGGTGTGGGATAGGGGTCTTCTTTCTTTCTTTTGGATATGGCTATATAGTTCTCCCAGTACCATTTATTGAATAGACTCTTCTGGTCCAGCTGGATGGACTTAATAGCCTTGTCAAAAATGACTGGATTGTAGGTGTGAGGCTCAATTTCTAAGTTCTCATCAGTTCCGTTGGTCAATCTTTACATCAGTACCATGCTGCTTTTACCACTGTACCTAAGTAATGCACTTTAAAGTCAGGAAGTAAGAGTACTCCAACTTCATTTTTTTAAAAGACATTTTTCACTCTTTAGGGCCATAACCCTCCCAAATAAATTTGATTCTGGCTTTTGAATTTCTGCAAAAATGACTGTTGGGATTTTTATTGGGATTTCATTGAATCTGTAAATCAACTTGGGTAGAATTGACATCTTAACAATATTAAGTCTTCTAATCCATGAAAACGGAAAGTCCTTCCAATTATTTTAGTATTCTTCAGTTTCTTTTCCCAAAACTTCATAGTTTTCTGAATACAGTTTTTTTATGTCCTTTGTTAAGTTTATTCCTAAATATCTGATTGTTTCAGTTGCTATTATAAATGGAATTTTTTTTTCTGATTTCCTCCTCAGATTACACATCAGTAGTATATAGAAATGCTATTATTTTTGCCTTTTCATCTTGTATCCCACCATTTTGCTGAACTAGTTTATTAATGCCAGTAGCTTTGTTGTGAATTTTTCAGGATTATCTGATATAGCATCATTCTGTCAATGAAGAGTGAAATTTTACTCCTTTCTTTCCTATTTGGGTGCATTTTATTTAATTATCTAGCCTAATTGCTCTAGCTAGAACCTTTAGCACAATATTAAATAATAATGGTGACAGTGGGCATCCTTGTCTTGTTCCTGATTTCAGTGGGAAGTAGGTTTTTTATATATGCACTTTTCCATATTGATTAAGTTTCCTTCTATTCCTATCTTTTGGATTTTCTTTTTTCAAGAAAGGGTGCTGTGTTTTGTCAAATTCCATTTCTGCATAAATCGAGGGGATCATGTGATTATTCTCCTTCAATTTATCAATGTGGTTTATTACACAAATTGACTTTCTTGTATTGAACCACCCTTGCATACCTAGGATAAAACCCACTTGATCGTGGTGTACAATCCTTATAATGAATTTTTGGATTCTGTTTGCAGATATTTGTTGAGTTTTTTTGCATTTTCACTAGGGGTATATATCTGTAATTATGTTTTTTCATGGTATCTTTAACTGGTTTCGTTATTAGGATGATGTTGGCTTCATAGAATGACTATGGTAGCATTTTTTCCTGTTGAGATTTTTGGAAGAACTTGAGCAAGATTGGTATTAGATCGTCTTAAATGATTAGTAGAATTCACCTGTGAAGCCATCTGTTCCCGGGATTTTCATATTTTGGGAGATATTTGATGACTGCTTCAGTCTCTTCACTTGTGATTTGTTTGTTTCTGCCTTCTATTTCTCCTAGGGTCAGGATAGGTGTTTTGCATGAATATATGAATTAGTCAATCTCATCTACATTGTCTTTTTTTTAAAGTATATAGTTTATAGTATCCTCTTATGATCATTTTTATTTCTGTGGAGTTAGTAGTAATGTTTCCCCTCTCATTTCTGATTTTATTTATTTGCATCTTCTCTCTTTTTCTTTGTCAGTATACCTAAGTGTTTGCCAATTTTGTTGATCTTATCAAAGAACAAATTTTTGGTGGTTTTGATTCTATTTTTTTTTCTCAATTTCATTTACTTCTGCTGTGATCTTTACTATTATATTTATTTCTTTGGCTTCGTTTGGGAGTTGTTTACTCTTCTTTTTCTAGTACCTCCAGGTGTGCAGTTAGATCTTCAACTTTAACTCTTCTTTTTTAATGTTAGCTTTGAGGGCTATAAATTCTCCCCTCAGCACTGCCTTTGCAGTGTCCCAGGTGGTTTTTATATGTTCTGTTCTCATTTTCATTCATCTCAAGATAATTCCTGATACTTTTGCAATTTCTTCTTTGACCTATAGATTATTTAAGAGTATGTTCTTTAATCGCCATATATTTATGAATTTCTCCTTCATTCCATTCATTATTGATTTCCAGCTTCATTCCATTTTGATCAAAGTAAGTGTTTTCTGTACTTTCAATCCTTTAAAAATCATTGAGACTTGTCTTGTAACCCAACATATAGTCTATCTTGGAGAATGATCCATGAAATGAAACTATATCTTGCTACTTTGGGGTGCAATGTAGACGTCTGTTAGATCTAGTTCATTTATCATATTATTCAAGTTCTCTGTTTATTTATCCTCTGTCCAGTTGTTCTATCCAATACTGAGAGTGGTGTATTGAAGTTAACAATTATTATTGTAGAGACATCTATTTCTCCCTTCAGCTTTGTCAGTGTGTGCATCATGTATCTCAGGGCATTCAGGTTAGGTCTGTAAATATTTATTATACTCATTTCTCCTTGGCAAATTCACAATTTTCTTAATATATAATGGCCTTCTTCATCCCTTATAAGCTGTTTTGCACTTAAAATCTATTTTGTCCAATATTAGGATCGCTACTCCAGCTCTTTTTCGGTTACTATTTCCATGGAATATCTTTTTCCAACCTTTCACTTTTAACCTGGTTGTGTCCTTATGTCTGAGGTGAGTTTCTTGTAGACAACATATAGATGATTATTTTTTTTTTCTAATGTTACTAATAATTTGGATTTATTTATTATTTTTTAAAAAGCTTTAAATTACATAAATGTTACATTAAAAATAGAAGGGATTCCCATATGCCTTATTCCTCCTTCCCACACTTTCCCACAATAACATCCTTCTTTAGTGTGGTTCATTTATTACAATTGATGATCCAATATTGAAACATTGCTACCGAACATGAAGCACAGTCCACACCATAGTTCTCACTCTGTCCTGCACAATTCTACAAGTTATAACAAAATATACAATGGCCTGCATTGGCCACCACAATGTCATGCAGGAAAAATCCAATGCCCTGAAAATGCTCCCATATTGCACCTATTCTTCCCTCTCCTGTCCCTCAGAATCTTAGGTGGCCACTGCCTTTACATCAATGATAAATGTTTTTCCATGCTAGAATAATAATAAGTATATAGTAAAATAATAAGTCTACTTTAGTCCATTGTTCATTCCCCAAACTTGAGGATTGTTTCTAATTGACAGGGGGTTTAGATCCCATGGGGCAAATGGAAGGAGCTACCTTTCTTGCAGTTGCAGACACCCTCTGTTGCTATATACATAGCAATGGTATTGATGGGTCCCATGGCCCGTCTATATTCACTTTCCTTAGGAACTGCCAAACAGTCCTCAAGAATGGTTGTACCATTTTACATTCCCTCCAACAGTGAATAAGCATTCTTATCTCTCCACATCCTCTCAAACAATTACAGTATTCTGACTTTTTAATAGCAGCCAGTTTTATAAGTGTGAAATGATACCTCATTGTAGTTTTGATTTGCATCTTTTAATCACTAGTGATGTTGAATATTTTTTCATGTCTTTCTTTGCCATTTGTATTTCTTCTTTGGACAGTTGTCTTTTCAAGTCTTTAGCCCATGTTTTAATTGGATAGTTTGCCTTTTTTTAATTGTTGTGCTGTATATATATATATATATCATGGATATTAAACCCTTATCAGATATGTGATTGCCAGATATTTTCTCCAATTGATTAGGCTGCCTTTTCATCTTTTTAGCAGAATACTTTGAGGTGCAAAAGTGTTGAATTTTGAGGAGGCTCCATTTTTTCTATTTTTTCTTTTGTTGCTTGTGCTTTAAGTGTAAAGTTTAAGAAACTACTGCTTACTACAAGATCTTGAAGATGTTTTCCTACATTTTTTTCTAGGAGTTTCATGATTGTTGTTTTTATATTTAGATCCTTGATGCATTTTGAGTTAATTTTTGAATAAGGTGTGAAACTCACCCTCATTTTTGAAAGACAATATTACTGGATTCTGAATTCTTGACTGACAGGTTTTCTCTTTCAGTACCTTTTATACATCATACCACTTTCTTCTTGCCTCCGTAGTTTCTGATGAGAGCTTGACACTTAGTGAGGTTCACATGTATTTGGTGCTTTGCTTTTCTCTTGCTTTCAGAAACCTCACTTTGCCTCTGATATTTGTCATTCTGAACATCAGGTATGTCTGGGTAGATTAATTCAGATTTATTCTGTTTGGGGTGTATTATCTTTCTTTTTGATATTTATGTCTTCCATAAAGTTGGAAGTTTTCAGTCATTATTTTTTCAAATAGTCTTTCTCCCCGGTTTCCATTCTCTTTTCCTTCTGCGACATTGATAATTTGTATATTCATGCATTTTGCATTGTCATGTATTTCCTGAGAACCTGTTCCATTTTTTCCATTCTCTTCTCATTCTGTTCTCCTGTCTTTTCCAGTTTAAATGTTCTGTCTTCAGAATCACTAATTCTGACCTTTTGCCTTTTATAACTGCAATATCTTGTGTTCAGTCTATACCGTGGCACCTTACCCCTCTCATTCCCACTGTCTCACTATTTTTCATTTTGGTTTTTTTTTTTTTTAGTTTTAGGTCACAACAAAGTCACACACCGAATACAGTAGACTTTCATATAACCAACATCCTCCTCCTTTCCTCTCCCCCATATTTATAACTTTATATATGTGGATGGTAGCATTGTAATAATTGATCTACAAATAGTGAAAGAGTTTGTACAAAATATGGATAATATCTTCCTTGAAAGTCTGGAAGCACTTGCCTTTGAAATAACCTGAAGGGAAGAAGAGTTGGGGAAGTAAAGTTAGGGAAAATACAAGCCACAACATAAAATTTGTTAATTCAAAATGTTTATGTCTACATGATGAAGCATGAAATAAAGATGTAAGAATAGCATTCAAAATTAAAATGAAAAAAAAAAATCACTAACTCTGTCTTTGCGCATTTCAAATATGTTCTTATATGCTGTTAATATATCTTTTAATATATTTTTTATATCTTTTAAAATCATTTTCCCACCCGAGATGGTTCTCTAGTCTGCTTGTTGTTTTTGCTCATTGTTTGTGCTCATTGTCTGCTCATTGTTTTTGTTCATTGTTCATTGTGCATTTGTCTTCTCTTTAGGAGGCTCTATGACCAAACCCTGGACCTCCCACTAGTGAGGTGGATGTTCAACTGCTAGAGCCACATCCACTCCCTGCTCATTTTGGTTTTGCTCATTGTCTGCTCAGTTTTTTGCTCATTGCTCCTTGTTTTTGCTCATTGTCTGCTCATTGTTTTTGCTGGATGTTTGTTTGTCTTCTTTAGGAGTCACCAGGAGCCAAACCCAGGGCCTCCCATGGTGGAGCCAGGAGCACAACTGCTTGAGTTACATCTGCTCCACTCTAACATAATTTTAATCTCATCCATTTTGTCTTTCATTCCCATAAGTTCTGGTACTTTTCTTTGCAAGCTTTCAAATTGTACTTTTTACTCACTTAGTGTCTTCTTAATATCCTTTATCTCCTTGGCCATATTTTCTTTCAAATCTTTAAATTGATTTTGGAGATCTCTGTGATTATCATTGATTAATTGTCTTAAATCCTGTACCTCTTCAAGATATTAAGTTTGTTCCCTTGACTGGGCCATCTCTTCCTGTTTCCTAGTAAGGCTTGTAAATTTTTGCTGAAATCTAGACATCTGAATATGTTGGTGAACTTACTCTGATGGCTAATTTCTCTCTCTTGTTTGTTGTTTTTTCTTTTTTTTACAGCTCTTCTTTGATATTTGTTTCAAACTATTATAAGTCTTTAAAACTGCTCAGTTTAAGTTATTAAACTCATACCAGCGACTCACTAATGGGGCACAGATTTTTGTCCATGCAACAATAGTTTTTGTCCATGCAACTTCCATACTAGTCGTCAGATGGTGCTCTTTGGCACATGTTTCCACAGAGGTGTGTTTCTCTCCATTTTCTTGTGTTTTGCTATGGACAGAATGGAGATTTAAAGAGTGCTCTGCTGGCTGAATTCACTGAAGAAAGCCCCTGTCTCTGTTTCCTTTTTTCCTGGTAACAGCTGACAGGGAAGAATATGTCTGCTACCCTATCCCTACCAGTCAGATTCAGTGAAACAGGGATTTTACCCCAGCTTAATACCTGGGGGTGGGAAAGGGGTGCCCTTCACTGTTGCCCCAGGGGTTTGTTAACTCACATTTGCTGTTTAGCATTCTTTGTCTGTCTTTCTCTCACCATCCTGGGAATTGTGAAGCACTATCCTGGTCTGCTGACCCCCAAAACAGGTCCCCCAGCCAGATTTTGGTCCTTTCTCTGTTGTTTTAATGAGAAAGTTGAGCCCTACCTTTCTAAATCACTTCCATCTACCCACATTTCCCTTCATTTAACTTTATAACCACACTTACAAAACTGACTTTTTTCTAAACAAGAAATATGAGGAATAAGTAAATAAAAACATGTAGGTGTGATCTCCATGAATCTCATGACCACCATATATCATGAACAATAATAGATATTCCCTAAGTTTTGCCCATCGGTGTATAAATTTACTAATTCAAAGTTTTGTTATTTGCATATAAAATACAGTATTTGTTTATATGGAGAGTAAATGTATGTTAACACCCCCTTGTTTTGATGCAAATATAATGAAACCCCAGAACTTGCCCTTAATTAGGAAAATAAAAGTGATATTTTCATTAATATGAAAATTACTAAAATTACTATTGCTGTAGAAAAGTTTCTATAGCCATTTTTACTAACCCAATACATTAATAGCTAATATGCTGGGGAATCAGAAAAATCTTTATGTATTGCAATCTCCACTTGCTTTTTGAGATTTCTTGGTGTATATATAAGCAAATGAGTATATGAATTGCACACATTGAAGTCAGTTCTTTTCATATTCACAAACAGCCAAACATATGAGGACCCAGAGTAAGGGGTGTTTGGCTAGGATTAACATTAATTTGGAAATTACCCAGGAATTAATTTTTGTATTTCATGTTATTTATGCTTTTACATATGATCAAAGGCAAACGTACCATAAATGAAGTTTCTATCTGTAACAAATACTTACTTCAGGTCTCCATTATATAGAGAAAAAGAAAATGAGTTCACTAAGCAAAATTACCACTGTTACATGTAGATCTCAAAGTAATTCAAAATATAATTTATTTAGTCCATCAATATCAAGGAAATATTACAGTTAAAATTTCTTAGTAAATAGGTTATTAAATTGTCTATTAAAAATATTGCTGAAGAAGAGTTCTTTCCACATTCCTTTTTAGCGTAATAGACTGATAGCTGATAATCTAGAGGCATCATATTAGCCCTTCTAGAGTGTAATTGCTCCCCTCATTTTTGAGGTCTTTCTTGAATAGTAGGGATCTTACACCCAATTATCTAGGAAATATACATCAAGGTGTATTGGTCAGAAATATGTTTTAGATGCCGCAGAAATTTACATGCAAGTGTTTTGGACTGCCATGTGTGCATATGCACAATTTTTTGCATGCAAAAATGTCTACATATTCATTTGGTCAATCAATCTAATAATATTAAAAATATATACACTTTGCCTTACCTAAGTAATAAATGGTTTTAACAAGTTCTTTCTGTATAAGTTTTCACACTTGTTAACATCTTTATAAACATGTAATTTTTTCTTTAGTTTTTACAATCCAGAATGTAACAGATTTTTTCTTGCTTTTTTTAGTTTCAGATATTATATTACCAATACAAGGTATCAACAAGATGAAAGAAAAAGATCTAGCCAACTAAAATGCATCAGTAAAGAAAAATGTACTCCTCACTTATATAAAGAGTTCATATTAGAATTTGATCTGTAATTTATATCATGACCACTTTTCCCTTTGGAAAAGCAACACTTAAGGCTCTAGAGTGTATATAATTTACTCCTTGATAAAACCCAGTCGCTGCACTAACTTTATAACTAATAATTTTAAATGCTTTAAAAAAATCTAAATTGTTTAAGAGTGACAATTATTCTTATTTTCATGTGCTAAAATAAGATAAAAGAAAAGTTTTTCCGGGAACTGTTTTGCCAGACAGAAGTATATAATGAGTTGATTTTATTATATTTCTTCTGTAAATAGACAAAAATTCTGGTAAAATAGGACTATACAATCAACTTGCTGTAAATTTGAATTTTTCATGATAGACCAGTAAAGTTTAACACTATTTAATCTACCATTACACACTTTTATATTGATAACACTAATTACCATGCACATGAAAAAAGGTGTTACAACATTTTAGATACAAATAAATGGGATATTGAAATTGTTTTCATATGTAATTCCTAACTTGATTTTCCAGCAGTGTATAGACTACCAATTATATTTTAAATAATTGTGAATTAATTACTTTTTTGAAATAACACATGCTTTAATCCCAGGGATTGAACCTAGGACCTTGCATGTGGGAAGCCAGTGCTCAACCACTGAGCCACATTGACTCCCCTGAGTTGGTTTTTGTTTGTTTGTTTGCTTTGCCTGTTGTTTGTTTTTGTTTAATTTTTAGGAGGCATCAGAACTGAACCAGGGACCTCCCATGTGGGAATCAGGCACTCAACTGCTTGAGACACATCCACTACCTTAGATATACATTTTAAGAACTCGGAAATTCATATTAATTCTTCTAATTTCAATTAAATATCTATAAAATGCCTCAAGTACAATTACTTACATACCCATTATTATTTTATAATTCTTATTTCCCTTTGTGGAAATTCTGATTTCCTAAGATTTCATCATATTTTATCAGGTCATAATATACCTAATAATTTTTTTCCAAATTATTTTGCAGTTCTTTATGTATTTAGTATATATTTCAATAAATTTAAATTCTTAGACTCTCATGTTTTTAGTTATTGAAATGAATTATCTTTTTAAATTTTCTTTATTATGACAATAAGTATTTGAAGTACAGGTAGGTTGCTTTTTCTCTTTACATACTATTTTAAGGCTTGCTTTTTTCATCCATCAAAATATAATTTTACTTTTAAATAAAGAGATATGAACCATGTCAAAAATACATAAATATTTATGCTCAGACTTTTCACTGTTATTCTAGCCATCTCACACAATCCCTAACAAAGGTAAAATCTGTTAGGTATTGCAGCATTGTGTCAGTGAATCTTAGTACAAATATTATTAATAGTGTATGTATGAGGATAAACTAGGGACTATATAACATAGTGAACTCAGTGGTGGATGAGAATTGTGGTTAATAGTACAAACACAAGAATGATCTCCCATGAACTGGAACAAATACTGTCACTATTACAAGGTGTAAAGAATACAGTGATACATGGCAAAATACAGCTAATTTACCTTATGGACTATAGTTAACACTAATATTGTAATATTCTTGCATCAATGGCAAAGAAGTACTGTATCAATGCTAAGGATCAAGAAGATGGAGTTTAAGAGGGTATGGTTTACATTATAGTTTACACTCTGTCCCACACAATTTTTTAAGATATGACAAAGTATATAATGTATGCATCCATCATTGCAACATCATTCAGGACAAAATCCAGTGTTCAAAAAATGCCCCCATATTACACTTGTTTTTCCCTCTATCTCCCTTCAGATGCTCCAGTGGCCACTGGCTCCACATTAAAGATAAAAATCTCTTCAGATGCTAGCATAACAATAAGTCTATAGTAGAATAATCGCATCTCTACTCTAGTCCATTGTTCATTCCCCAATCCTGAGGATGCTGTGATGGTGATGTCCACTCTGCCTGTAATTGATAGGGGGCTTAGATCCTATGGGGCTGATGGATGGGACTAACTTGCTTACAGTTGCAGACTCTCTCTGTTCCTTGGGATGGGCATTGTCCTTCATCATCTCCTTGTTAGTTGTCCTGGGGGAATCTAATGAACTGGAAAGAAGATGTTGCAACTCTGTTGAGATTCAGACCCCAACTAGAAAATGGACAGCCGAAATATTTAAGTCTCTTGGACATACACCTATCAAGTCTAGTATTAACTATAGGTTCATGTAGGAGGGGCAGAAGAGCCATGTATAGAGAAAACACAAATAAGTCCAACTCTTCTGGCAATCCTGCTACTAAGTATATACACAGAAGCACTGAAAGCAGGGATGTGAACAAATATTTGTGCACTGATTTTAATAGTGGAATTATTCACAACTGTCAGAAGATGGAAACAACCCAGGTGTCCATCAACCAACGAATGGATAAAGAAAATGTGTATTTACATATGATGGAATATTATTTAGCTGTAAGAAGGAATGAACTCTTGATGTACGAGACAACATGAATCAACCTTGGGGACATTATGTTGAGTGAAAGAAGCCAGGCACAAAAGGACAGATATTGTATGATCTCACTAATATGAACTAATTATAAGCAAACTCATAGAGATTGAACTTAGAATATAGATTACCAGGAGATTGAATAAGGGTAAAGAATGAGGAGCTGATACTTAATTTGTACAGAATTTCTACTTATATTAATTGCAAATATCTGGAAATGGATAGAACTGATGTTAGAACACTTTTGTGAGTATAATTAACAGTGTTTAATTTCGTGTTAATGTGGTTGAAAGGAGAACTTTAGGGTCATGTATGTCACTAGAAAGCTAGAGGATAAAACATTGGACTTTATAACACAGTGAACCCTGTAGTGGATTATGGCTGTGGTTAATGGTACAAATATAAGTATGTTCTTTCTTGACCTATAACAATTATTTGTCACTATTACAAGGTGTTAGTAAAAGGGTGGTATTTGAGGGGAAAATGCAATTAATGCAAACTATGGACTCTAGTTAACAGTAAGGTTTAATATTCTTTCAATTGTCACAAGGTCCACATCAATGCTGTTTCAACAATAGGGGGGAATAAAGAAATAATTTAGCAGCAGTGAAGTGTTCTAAAATTTATTGTTGTGGTGAATTCACAACTCTGTGATCATACTGAAAGCCATTGACTACACTGTGGCAGTGCTATGACACAGTTAAGGTACTAAAAGAAAAAAAAATCCAGCTAAGAATTCTTTATCCAGCAAAGCTGGCATTCAAAAATGACAGAGAGTTCAAAATATTCACAGATAAACAGAAATTAAGAGAGCATGCCAATAAGAAACCTGCCTTTCAAGAAATAATAAAAGGAATTCTGCAGGTTGAAAGGAAATACAGGAGAGAGAGAGTTGGAATAGAGTAAAAGAACAACTAAAAAGACAAAAAGAAAATAAAAACAACATATGACATACATAAACCCAAAGAAAATATGGCTAATGTAGGTAATTCCTTGAGAGTAATAACACTGAATGTAAATGGATTAAACTTACCAATGAGGAGACACAGATTGGCAGAAGGAATAAGGATATATTACTTATCGATATGTTGTGTATAAGAAACCCACCTTAGACCCAGGGATTCAAGGAGGCTGAAAGTGAAGGACTGGAAAACAATCTTATGAGCAAACAATACCTAAAAAAGGATGGGAGTAGCTATACTAATATATGATAAAATAGACCAAATGCAAAACTATTATAAGAGACAAAGATGGACACTAAAAGGGGTAATCTTTTAAGAAGAAAGAATAATCATAAACATTTATGCACCTAACAGGGGTGCCTCAAAATACATGAAGCAAACACTGAAAAAACTAAGCAGAGAAATAGATGTTTCTACAATTATAGTGGGGGACTTTAATACACCATTATCTCCATTACACACAACACCTCAACAGAGAATCAATAAAGAAATAAAGACTTTGGGTAATACATTAAAGGATCTAGACCTAACAGACATATAAGGAACACGACACCCACACACATTCTCGGGATATACATTCTCGAGGGCACATGGATGATTTTTCAAGATAGGCCAAGAAAAATTCTCAGTGAACTCAGAAAGACTGAAATCATATAAAGTAATTTCTCTGACCACAATAGAATGAAGCTGTAAATCAGTAAGGGCCAGAGAACCAGAAGAGGCAAAAGATATGGAAGATAAAGAATGCACTCTTAGACAAACAATGGGTCAAGGAGGAAATTTCAAAAGAAATCATTAACAACCTTGAAATGAATGAAAATGACAACACAACATATCAAAACCTATGGGATGAAGCAGAGGCTGTACTGAGAGGGAAGTTCATAGCCATAAATGCATATATTAAAAATGAAGAAAGAGCTAAAATTGAACCTAATTGCACACCTGGAGGAATTAGAAAAAGAACAACAAACTAACCCTGAAGGAAGCAAAAAGAATGAAATAACAAATTAGAGCAGAACTAAATGAAATAGAAAATAAGAAGCACTAGAAAATTTAAACAAAACAAGAAGCTGGCTCTTCAAGAAGATCAATAAAATTGCCAAACCCTTAGCTAGACTAACAAAGGAAAAAAGAGAGAAGATGAAACTAAACAAAATAAGAAATGAGGAAGGGGATATCACCCCTGACGCTAGAGAAATAAAGAGTATCATAAGAGGATACACTGAAAATTTTTATGATAAAAAGAAGGATAATTTAGAGGAAATGGAAAACTTCCTAGAACCAAACAAGCAGCCTACACTGAAGAAAGAAGAAATTGAACTCAACAGACCTATAGCAAATAATTATATATAATTTGTCATCAAAAGCTTCCTAACCATATGGCTTCTCAGGTGAATTCTTCCAGACATTCCTGAAAGTATTAACACAAATACTACTTCAATTCTCCCAAAAAATAGAAGAAGGAACATTGCCTAACTCATTCTATGATGCGAACATTCCCCTAATACCAAACAAAGATACCACAAGAAAGTAAAATTACAGATCAATCACTCTAATGAACCTAGATGCTATAATCCTCAACAAAATACTTGCTAATCGTATTCAACAATACATCAACCGAATTATACACCATGACAAAGTGGGTTTCACCCATAGTATGCAAGGGTGGTTCAACATAAGAAAATAAATGAATGTAATACACCACATAAATGGACCAAAAGAAAAAAAATCACATGATCGTCTGTATAGATGCAGAAAAAGAGTTCAACAAAATACAGCATCCTTTCCTGATAATAACACTACAAAGGATAGGAATGGAAGGAAATTTCCTCAATATGATAAAGGGTATAAATGAAAAACCCACAGCTAAAATCATATACAGTGGTGAAATCCTAAAACCTTTACCTCTAAGATTGGGAAGAAGACAAGGATGCCCACTATCACTGCTCTTATTTAACATTGTGTTAGATGTACTTCCTTGAGCACCTAGGCAAGAAAAAGATATAAAAGGCATCCAAACTGGAAAGGAAGAAGTCAAAATTTCACTATTTGCATACTATATGATCCTATATGTAGAAAGCCCTGAGAAATCTACAACAAAGCTTCTAGAACTTATAAATGAGTTCAGTTAAGTTGTAGGTTATAAGATCAATGTGCAAAAATCAGTAGCATTTATGTACACCACTAATGAGCAATCTGATGAGGAAATCAAGAAAAAAATCCCATTTAAAATAGCAACTAAAGGAATCAAATACCTAGGAATAAATTTAACTAAAGATGTAAATGAATTATACACCAAAAACTACACAGCACTGTTAAAGTAAATCAAAGAAGACTTAAATAAATGGAAGAATATTCCTTGTTCATGGATTGAAAGACTAAACATCATAAGATGTCTATTCAACTCAAACTAATCTACAGATATAATAAAATTCCAATAAAAATCAGCACAGCATTTTTTACTCAATTGGAAAAATCAACTATTAAATTTATTTGAAAGGGCAAGTGGCCCCAAATAGCCAAAGATATATTGAAAAAGAAAAATGAAATTGGAGGAATCACACTACCTGTCTTTAAAACATACTACAAAGCTACAGTGTTCAAAACAGCATGATATTAGCAAAAGGATAGACATACCGAACAAAGGAACAGAATTGAGAGTTCTAATATAGATCCTCACATATACAGTCATCTGATACTAGACAAGACCACCTAGCCTAATCAACTGGGAGAGAATGGCCTCTTCAACAAATGGTGCTTGGAGAACTGGATATCCATATCCAAAAGAATGAGAGAGGAATATCATCTTACACCTTATACAAAAATAAACTCAAAATGGATCAAAGATCTAAATATCAGAGCCAAGACTATAAAGATGATGGAAGATAATGTAGGGAAGTATCTACAGGTCCTTGTAATACGGAATGTTTTCATGAACTTTACAATCAAGGCCCAAGCAGCAGAAGGAAAAATAGATAAATGGGACTTCCTCATAATCAAAAACTTTTGCACCCCAAAGCAGTTTGTCAAAAAAGTGAAAAGACAGCCTATCTGGTGGGAGAAAATATTTGGTAACCATATATCTGATAGGAGCCTAATATCCAGCATACATAAAGAAATTCTATATCTCAAAAATAAAAAGACAAAAGTCCATTTAAAAAATGGGCAAGTGATTTGAACAGTCACTTCTCCAAAGAAGAAATACAAATGGCTAAAAAGCACATGAAAGATGTTCAACATCACTAGCTATTAGGGAAATGCAAATCAAAACTACAATGAGATACCATCTTATATTCATTAGACCGGTAGCCATTAAAAAAAAAACCCAGAGGACTATAAATGTTGGAGAGGATATGAAGTAATGGAAACCCTCATCCACTGCTGGTGGGAATGTAGAATGCTTCAGCCATTGTGCAGGACAGTTTGGCAGTTCCTCAAAAAACTTATTAAAAATCTGCCTTAGGATTCAGCAATTCCACTTCTGGGTATATACCCAGAAGAATTGAAAGCCAGGACACAAACCGATATATGGACACCAATGTTCATTGCAGCATTATTCACTATTGCCAAAAGTTAGAATCAACCCAAATGCCCATCAACAGATGAATGGATAAACAAAATGCGGCATATACATACAATGGAATATTACTCAGCTGCAAGAAGGAATACAGTACTAACACACGGGATAACATGGATGAATCTTGAGGCCCTTATGTTGAGTGAAGCAAGCCAGAAATTGAAGGACAGATATTACTTGACCTGTCTGGTATTAATTAAGCAAATCAGGCCAACTCAGTGAACTAGAGTCTGGAAGACAGGTTTATAGGAAATAGAAAGGGAGAAGAACGTTTTGAACTAATGTCCATATGGGTGAAATCTATGATAAGGTGGATGTGAGTAGTTGTGCAGTGAAGGGATATGACAGTGGTGTAGTGATATTATTGGGTTCAGCAGTACAAGTTTGACAGGGGGCTTCGGTGGGGAGGGTGTGTTGGATGGTCCTTGGAATTAGGGGAAGTGTTGGGGAAGGCAGCAGGTGAAAACTGGGGATTGGTGGGAATGTCATTGAAACTACAATGCTGGGAAAGCTTTTCTGGCAATAAGACAAGGAAAGGTTTAAGGTGTTGAAAGTGGGGTACTCAAGAATAGGTGCACCTGAGGCCATCTTCTAGAGAATGTGTGAGTGATCATTTTGTTATAGTGTGTTGTGTCAGTGGGTGGAGACCTACACAATGTGTGGGAAGGAGTTGGACTCCCACCCTGATGATGCCTATTATGTTCTCAATCAGAGGGTTGGGTGTCTCTCAAGAGCATGGGCAGTTTCTAATAAGGGAGGACAGAGCAGTGTGTCAAGCCCTCAGTGTTGTTGCAAGTAACTATGAATCTTGTCCTTCAAGGCATGAAGCCTAGTGGTTGCTGTGGGCCCCAAAGGGAGAGAGAGGGAGGAATAGAAAAGATGGAAAATGGGGTAATTAGGGGGCAAGGGAAGTGTTTTTCAGTATTTTTCAATGTTAGATACAGCCCACGTTAAATTGCAGCAAAAATTTATAAAGTGTACAGTTTAAAATGTAAACTATAATGTAAACTATTGACTATAGTTAGTAGCTATGTTTAAATTTTGTACATCAGCTGTAACAATGTATCAATCCACACATAAATAGCTTATTAATATGGGAGGGGGTTAAAGAGGGAGAATGTTGGATATATGTGAGTCTCTTATATTCTTTATGTGTCTTTACTGTGACCTAAAAGTTCTTTGAAGACAAAACAAAAAAAAGTAAAACATTGGGGAGGAAATGGAAGAAAATGCCACTGTACATACAGGACACCAGATATTACAGTGATGAAAGGCAAAACGTCAAGAAAATTTTTTTTTAATGTTTTTCATTATTTTTTTAATATCGCAATTTTTTATTTTAATTTAGTTTTAGTTTTTCTAAATTATTATAATTTTATTTGTTATGTTTAAACCTATCATTATTTCATTTTCCCATTAATTGTATTTGGCGATATTCTTGGCTTCATTTTTAAAGAAGTTTTAGAACACAGATGGGTTATAATTGTGGCAAGGGACGATTATTTGTGTGGGGTGTCAGTGATGGGGGATACATGGGAGGAAGTTCACCAGCGCATATATATATGTTATATAAATGTGTTCAAATATTTGTGAGGCATTGTCACAGTGAGTAGAGATTAACACATTAACAGAAAGAGTATTGAATTCCCATCCTGGGGAGCTCTTCCACATTCTCTAATGGAACAGCAACAATCCCCTGAGTACAGGGGGCAATGACTAGTGAAGAAGGATGGTCCATTGATAGGCCCTTGATATTGATGACTATGCTTATGAGCCTTTGCTCTTGAAATTCCAACTTAGCCTAGTGTTGTAGGGTGCCTAAGAGTTACCGCCTGAGAGCCTGCATGTTGTTTAAGTGTGGCCTCTCTCTAAGCCAAACTCAGCATATAAATGCATTACCTTCCCCCCAGCATGGGACATAACTCCCAGGGATGAGCCCCCCTGGCAACGAAGGATTACTACAAAGCACCAACTAGCAATACAAGTGGAAAAAGACCTTGAATAAAAGAGGGAAAAGGTAAAGACAAATGAATATTTATGGCTAAGAGACTTCAAAGTGAATTGGGAGGTCATCCCAGAGGTAACATTTACTCATGTCTCAGCAGGAGCTCATAGACTGCCCACATAGATACTACTCCAAATAGTGGGGTTTCTGAGGGCTCTGGAGACACCCAGATCCTATGGTCATGGCAGAATGCTACAGAATTTGGTGCCTTGCTGATGGGCCTTACCTTGGAGTTCATGCTCCCAGGTGTGACAGAGTTGGATTTAGTTGTGACTTCTGTACATGAGCCTCTTCTGTCCCTTATATCTGAACCTACAGTTGATGTTGTACTTGGTAGGTGTAAACCCAAGCTGAGGATGGACAGTCAAGGAATCAAGAGGCTACTACTGCACGCAAGAGAGACCCATCTATCACCTATATGGGATCGAAGCTCCCTCCCAATTGGAAGTGGAATGGGCAGCACCATCCTAGAATCCTCAGGATTGGGGGATGAAATATGGACTAGAATAGACTTACTGGTATTCTACTACAGACTTATAATGATTCTAGCAATGGAAGAAATATACCATTGATGTGGAGACATTGGCCACTGGAGGTGGTGAAGGCAGGGAGAGTGAAAGGGAGGTTTAATATGGGGGCACTTTCAGGACTTGGAATTGTCCTGAAAGACATTGCAATAACAGATACAGGCCATTATATATCCTGACACAACCTACAGAAGAGTGGGAGAGAGTGTAACAAGGTAAGCTATAATCCATCATTAGTGGCAATGCTCCAAAATGTGTTCATTAACTTCAATGAATGTACCACACTAATGAAAGAAGTTAATGTGGAGAAAAGTGGGAGGTGTGGGGAGTGGGACATAT
>JAQZBX010003965.1:0-23914 GCA_029593785.1 Cabassous unicinctus
ATGAGTATTAGTAAGAGTAAACAAAAGGATAAAAGAGAAATAAAAATAAAATATGACATATATAAGCTTAAAGAAAAAAGAGCTAAGGTAAGTAGGGGCTTTACAGTAATAGCATTGAATGTCAATGGATTAACCTCTCCAATCAAAAGACACATATTGGCGGAATGGACAAGAAAGAATGAACCATCTATATGCTGTCTACAAGAAACTCACCTTAGACCCAGGACACAAATACATTGCAAGTGAAAGGTTGGAAAATGGTTTTGCACACAAACAATAAGCAAAAAATAGCTGGAATAGCTGTACTAATAGTGGAAAAAATAAGACTTTAAGTGCACAAGTCATAAGAGACAAAGAAAGTCACTATATATTAATAAAACGGGTAATCTACCAAGAAGAAAGAACAATCATAAATATTAATTCACCTAATCAGGGTGCCCCAAAATACATGAATCAAATATTGGTAGAACTGAGGGAAGAAATAGATGCCTCAACAACAATAATGGGGGTCTTTAATACACCTTTATCACCAATAGAACATCTCAACAGGGCCTCAATAAAGAAACAGAGATCTTGAATAATAAGTTAGAATAACTAAACCAAATGGGCATATACAGAATATTACACACCAAAACAGCAGGATATACATTCTTCCCAACTGTTCATGGATCCTTCTCCATAATAGAACACATGCTAGGTCACAGAACAAGTCTCAATGAAGTTAGAAAGGTTGAGATTATACAAACCAATTTCCTTGAACACAAAGTAAGAAGTTGGAAGTTAAAAAAGAGCAAATAACCAGAATAGGTACACATATATGGAAGATAAACAGCGCACTCAAGCAACCAGTGGGTTAAGGAGGAAATTAACAAAGAATTGAGTAACTACCTCAAAGGGAATTAAAATGAGAACATAACATATCAAAATTTATAGGATGCAGCTAAATCAGAGGGAAATTTATAACCCAAAAATGCCTACATTAAAAAAGAAGAAAGAGCTAAAATAAAAAACCTAACTGAATACCTGGAGGAACTAGAAAAAGAACAACAAACTAATCCCAGAGCAAAGAGAAAGAAGGAAATAACAAAGAGTAGAGGAGAAGAAACTTAAATTGGGGATAAAAATCATTAGAGAAACTAACAAAATTAAGAGCATTTTTTAGAAGATTAATAAAATTGGCAAACCCTTAGCTAAACTAACAAAGAAAAAAACAAAAAAAACGATGCAAATAAATAAAAACAAAAAATGAGAGAGGAGATATACCCACTGACCCCGACAGAAATAAAGGCTATCATAAGAATAATTGAAAAATTGTATGCCAACAAGTTGAACAAATTAGATGAAATGGATGAATTTCTAGAAATACACGAGCAACCAATATTGATAAAATAAGAAATAGAAAAAGTTAACAATCACAAGTAGTGAGATTGAAATAGTCATCAAAATCTTCCCAACAAATAAAAGCCCACGACCAAATGGTTTCACAAGTGAATTCTATTAAACATTCCAGAAAGAACTAATACTAATCCTGATCAAACTCTTCCCAAAAATTGAAGAGGAGAGAATATTACCTAATTCATTCTATGATGCCAACATCACCCTAATGCCAAAGCAACATAAAGATGCTACAAGTAAACTACAGAACAATCTCTCTAATGAACTTCGATGCAAAACTCCTCAGCAAAATACTTGCTAGTCGAATCCAATAACACATTAAAAATTATACACCATGATCAAGTTGGTTTTATCTCAAATATGCAAGAATGGTTCAACATAAGAAAATCAATCAATGTAATACACCAGATTAACAGATTGCATGGAAAAAAAACCACATGACCATCTCTATCAGTGAAGAAAAGGCTTTCAACAAAATAAAGCCTCTTTTCTTGATAAAAAACACTTCAAAGAACAGGAATAGAAGGAAACTTCCTAGCATGATAAACAGCATATATGAAAAATCCATAGCTAACATCTACTCAATGGTGAAATGCTAAAAGCTTTCCCTCTAAGATTTGGGACAAGACAAGGATGACAACTGTCTCCAATCTTAGTTAACATTGTATTAGACATACTAGCTTGAGCACTTAGGCAAAAAAAGCAAATAAAAGGCATCAAAAATGGAAAGAAAGACATAAAATTTTCACTATTTGTAGATGGCAAGATCTTATACACAGAAACTCAAAATATCTACAACAAAGCTTCTAGAGATGATAACTAAGCTCAGTAAAGTGGTGGGATATATAATAGAGACAGAAAAATCAGTAGTGTTTCTGTACACTAATAATGAGCAATCTAATTTGGAAATTTTAAAAATTCCATTTACAGTAGCCACTAAAATAATCAAATATCCAGGAATAAACTTATAAGGATGTAAAGGACTTGTACACAGAAAACTACATAACATTGATAAACAAACTTAAAAAAAACCTAAATAAACAGAAAAATATTCCATGTTCATGGACTGGAAGACTAGATATCATTAAGATGTCTATCCTACCCAAATTGATTTGCACATTTAACACAATTCCAAAAAACTTCCAAAAGCATTTTTTACAGAACTGGAATAAGCAATTATCAAATATATTTGGAAAGGTAAATGTCCCCAAATATGCAAAACCATCTTGAGAAAGAAAAATTGGAATTGGAAGAATAATCCTGCCTGACATTAAAACATACTACAAAGTTACAGTGTTCAAAACTATATAGTATTGGCACAAGGATAGAAATATTGGCCAATGGAACCAAATTGAGACTTCAGATATAGACCCATGTATATACAACCAACTGATATTCAATAAGTCTACCAAGCCCACTCAACTGGGACACAAAAGTTCTTTCAACAAATGGTGCTGGAGAACTGGATATCCCTATCCAAAAGAATGAAAGAGGATCACCATCTCATACCATATTCAAAAATTAACTCAAGATAGATCATAGACCTAAATATAAGAGCCAAACCCATAAAGCTCCTAGAAGACAATGTAAAGAAACATCTATGAGATCTTGTAGAAGGAAATGGTTTCATAAACTTTACACCCACAGCATGAGCAATGAAAGATTAAATAAATAAATGAAGCCTTCTCGAAATAAAAAACACTTTTGTGCTTCAAATGAGTTTGTCATGAAAATGAAAAGGCAGCCAAGTCAGTGGGAGAAAATATTTGGGAATGACTTATCCAGTAAGGGTCTAATATCCAGCATATATAAAGAAACCTTATGCCTCAATAGAGGTGAATAGACATGTTTCCAAAGTGGTAATACAAATGGCTACAGAACACATGAAAATATGGTCAATATCTCCAGCTATTAGTGATATGTGAATCAAAACTACAATGAGATACCATCTTACACCTACTAGACTGGCTTCTATTAATAAAACAGAAAATTACTCATGTTTGAGAGGATGTGAGGGAAAAGGAGCATGCATTCACTGCTGGCAGGAATGTAGAATGATGCTGAAACTGTTCAAGACAGTTTAGCAGTTATTCAGGAAGTTAAGTATAGAAATGCAATATGATCCTCCAGAAATCCCACTTCTATGAATATAAGTACAAGGATTGAAAGAAAGGACACAAACAGATAAGTGCATACCAATGCTCATCATGGCATTATTCACAATTGCTAAAAATTGGAAGCAACCCAAGAGTCCTTCAATGGATGAGTGGATAAACAGGATGTGTTACTCAGCTCTAAGAAGGAATGAATTATTCACACATAAGAAAACATGGCTGGACCCCTAAGACTTTATGTTGAGTGAAGTAAACCAGTACTAAAGGAAAATACTGCATGATCTCACCAATATGAACTAAGGATATTGAGCAGACTCACGGAGGTAAAATCTGGAAGATAATTTACCAGGAAATAGAAAGGGTGTAGAGAGTTTTGAGCTGATGCTCAATTTGAGCAGAATCTATGATAAGGTGGAGGGTGATGCTTGGCAATATAACAGGGGAGATGGGGGTGCATCAGTGTGAGTGGGGTTGATGGTGTTGGAATATGATTGTAAGCAGTGTTGGAGGGGTGTGTTGGGCCATCCTTGGAGATGGGGGGAGAGCTGGGAGAAGGTGACCTTTGGGGAGAATGCAGACTTTAGTTGAGAATACAATTGTGGGCGTGTTCTTTTGGCAACTATGGAAGAGGAGGGTCCCCATTGCAGGGTGTCAGTGGTGAGGGAATGTGTGGGGAAGGGTACACTTAAGGCCTGCCTCTGTGGAATATGAATGTGTTCACGGGGTCATAGGGTGGTATCTCAGTGGGTGGAGACCCACACAATAACCAACAAAATGTTAAACTCCCATCCTTAGGAGTCCTGCTTCATTCTCAAATAAAGTAGCAAGACTCTCTAGAGTATAGGCTGGGCCTAATAAAAGAAAAACAGGCCAATGTGTCAAGCCTACAATCTTAATACTTGTACTTATGAACCTTTTCCTTGTAAAACTGAAACTTAGCCTAATAATAACTGTTGCCTAAGTGTTTCCTTCTGAAAAATCTCCTTCTTACCCAAATGTGGCCTCTCTCTAAGCCAAAAACAGACCAATATGCCAAGCCTGCAATATTAATGCTTATACTTATGAACCTTACGCTTGTAAAATTGAAACTTGGCCTAATAGTAACTATTGCCTAAGAGTTACCTTCTGAAAATATCCTTCATAATCAAATGTGTCCTCTCTCTAAGCCAAACTCAGTAAATAAACTTATTACCTCTCCCTGGTATGGGACAGGACTCTCAGGGATGAGCTTCCCTGGCACTGAAGGATTAATACCAAACACCAACCAAAAATGCATTTGGAAAAAGACATTGAACAGAAGGGAGAGACATTAAATACAAAAGAGTTTCTATGGCTTAGAGATTTAAAAGTGATCAAGAGGGTGTTTCAGAGGTTATGCATATGTACACCTCAGGCAGATCTCACTAACTGCCACAGTAAACAAAACCAAAATGGGGTGCTCCTGAGGGATCTAGAGACATCTGGACACTCTGTGGAAGTCACACAACTCCATGAAATCAGAAGGCCATCAGTGGGCCTTACCTTGGAATATATGAAAACATATTTCCTCATTGTAATAGAGTTAGACTTCTTTATAATGTCCCTACATATGATTCTTCAACCCCTTTTATTTAAACCTATAATTAGTACTATATGCATTAAAGATATGTCCCAGAGACTTAAATCTACCAGTTGTCCATATGCTGGTTGAGCCCTGAATCTCAGTAGAATTGCAGCCAACAACTTACTCTCTAGTTCATCAGACTTGTCCAGGACAAATAACTAAATGATAATGATGCACAAACCCCGGCCCTTATGGGGCAGAAGTTTTTTCCTTCTGCCCCATAAGATCTAACTCCTCTCTCAATCTGAAGCAGAGAAGGTATCACCATCCAAAAATCCTCATGATTGAGGAATGAACAAACATAAGATGGGAATATTCCCATGGACAAAAGTAAATATTTTTCTTTAAAGGAAGAACTTGCACCATTGATATAAAGATATGGTTACCAGAGATTCTATGGGGAGAGGGAAGAAAGAATAGTGAAACATAGGGCATTTTTCAGGCATTGGAGTTATTCTGCATGATATTGCAATGACAATTACAGGCCATTTTACATTTTGTCAAATCCTATAAAAGTGTACAGTCAAAAGTGTAAACCATAATGTAAACTATAGACCTTGGTTATTAGCAATGCTTCAATATCTGTTTATCAAGTTTAGCAAATGTACCACAGTGATGTAAGATGTTACTAATAGTGGAAATTTTTGGGAAAAGGAGGGGGTGGTGTATATGGGAAGCCCCTATACAGTCGATGAATTTTTTATACAATCTAAAACTTTTCTATGAATAAAGCTTATTATGTGAAAATAAACAAACAAACAAACAAATAAATAAATAAATAAGGAACAGGCAATATAGCAGTAGAGTATGGAGTTCCAAGAGTCAGCTTGTTGTACAGTGCAGATGGCAATTAACCAAGACCTCTATAAATCACCTCTTTTGTTTGGGGGGACTTAGGAGACCAGAAGCATTATGCAGCATCCTTGGAAAAAACAAAGGAAGAGACTGACTTTCTGTGGTAAAGATTCACCAGTGCCCATCCCCTGCTGATGAGGCACACTATCTCCTCCCAAAAATGGAGGAGGAAGAGACAGCTGGGTACTAGCTTCAGATATTGATTAGTAAATTTGGCTGCCTAAAATACAATTCTAAGTACAGCTAATGTTTGCACTTGTCCAAGTCAGAAAGAGGCCAATAGCCTCTATTTAATTCCACCCCCAGAAGGAGTGGAAGTGGGGCTGATTGAAAATCACAGGGCTGGATGGTAGGGTACAGCTTCTTTCCACCCAGGTCATGTTGCCACCCTAGCCTGGGCTCTAACCCTGCCCCTGACACAGGAGGAAAATGGAATTAGCTTCATTATTCTCTCCAAGCAATTGCAGTAGTCTTGATGCCCATGATTTATTTTACTGCTCATATCTGTGACCCCATTCCAGGCCCTGGCAGGGGAGGAAGGTACATGGAGCTTCATCAGGCTCTCCAGGCAACTACAGGTGATTTTGGCCAACCAGACTTGGATGACCACCCACAGCTGGGGTTTTGTCACCACCCCTGGTAAGAGAGAAAGGCAGACGGAGCTTCACTGGTTCCTGGAGCAACATGGGTAGTTTCAAACTGTATGGCTTAGAGTACCAACTGCACCCTTGGCACCTACCCTTGCCCAGAATGGAGAAAGGGTAAGAAACAGATGAATAAGAGCTGAAAAATTTAGATTGCCTAAACATGAGCTATTATAAGGTTCCAAAATAAGTTCAATCAAGGATAAAATAAGAGCTTTAGCACAAACTCAATCAACAAGAAAGCTGTAGGTTAAAGAGAGGAACCAAGCCCAGAATAAACACATCAAGAAAATCAAATGCCAAAGCACAAACAAAAAAAATTACAAGCCACACTAAGAAAAGTAAGATATGACCCAGTCAAAGGAACAAACCAAACTTTCAGGTGACACAAGTTTTGAGAACACTAATTACAGATGTTCAAAGAAATCTCCTTAATAAATTCAATAAAATGGCTAAAGAGATTAAGGGCCTTAAGAAGATGCTGCGTGAACAAAAGGAAGAATTTGAAAACATGCAAAGAAAAATAATAGATATTATGGGAAGGAATGACACAATAAACTACACTGGAGGCATATAACAGCAGATTTGAAAAGGCAGAAGAAAGGGTCAGTGAGCTTGGAAACAGTACCTCTAAAAGCAAGCACAGAATATAAACTATAATTATCACTTACTGGCAATGCTCCAAGATGTGTTCATCGATTGTGACAAATGTACCACACTAATGAAGGATGTTGCTGATGTGGGAATATACGGAAGGGCTAGGGAGTAGGGTATATGGAAATCTCCTATGTTTTTGTGTAACATTTATGTATCTAAGTTTCTTTAAAAAATAAAAATAAAAAGTATATTTAAAAAAAGAAAAGAAAAAAAAAGAAAAGAATGGGGAAAAAAATTAAATAGAATCTCAAAATTGAATGATGGTAAGAGGCATGCAAAAATACATCTTATGTGTGTCCCAGAAGAAGAAGAGAAGGGAAAAGGGACAGAATGACTATTTGAGGCAATGATGTTAGAAAATTCCCTAAATCTTTTCAATGACATAGATTTCCATATCCAAGAATCACAACATACTCCAATCAAAATAAATTCAAATAGATTTACTCTGAGACATACTAATCAGAATGTCAAATGCCAAAGTTAAAGAGAGAATTCAGAAAGCAGCCAGAGGAAAACAATTTATCACCTACAATGGATGACCAAAAAGATTATGTGCTGTTTTCTTATCAGAAACCATGGAGGCAAGCAGGCAGTGGCATGATATATGTAAGACACTGAAAGAGAATAACTGCCAATCAAGAATCTTATATCCAGCCAAACTGTCTTTCAAAAATGAGGGTGAATTTAGAGTATTCACAGATAAAAAGAAACTGAAAGATTTCATCACCAAGAGACTGGCCTTGGAAGAAATATTAAAGGGAGTATTGCAACCTGAAAAGAAAAGACATGAGAGAGAGGCTTAGAAGAGTCTAGAAATGCAGATTACCAGTAAAAGTAACTAAAAATGTATAGAAACAGTGATGAAAATAAGATATGACAGATAAAACCCAAATAAGAAAATGGATAAATTAAGTACTGTCTACAGTAATAATATTCAATGATAATAGTTTAAATTCACCAATCAAAAGACATAGACTGGTGGAATGAATTAAAAAATGAGCTATCTATATGCTGTTTGTAAAAGACTCATTTCAGATGAAGGATACAAATAGGTTGAAAGTAAAAAAGGCTGGAAAAACATATTCAATGAATGCAGTAACAAAAAAAAGTTAAGATAGGTATGATAATATTGGACATAATAGATTTCAAAAGCAAATACGTCATAAGAAAAAAATGACAGTATATATTATTAAGAGGAGCAATCAGACAAGAGGAAATAACAGTCCTAAATATCTATGCACCTAACCAGGGTGCCACCAATTATATTAGGCAAATGCTGCCAAAACTGAAGGGAGAAATAAATGACTCTATAATAGTAATTGGAGACTTCAAAATACCATTTGCATCAGTAGCTAGATTATCTAGACAGAAGATCAATAAAGAAATAGAGAACTTGATCAATGAACTGGACCTAACAGACATATAAAGAACAATGCATCCTAAAATACCATAGTACACATTCTTCTCAATTGTTCATGGAACATTTTCTAGTACAGACCACATATTAGATCACAAGACAGGGCTCAATAAATTTAAAAGAATTGAAATTATTCAAAGCCCTTTCTTTTGTCAAAATGGAATGAAACTAGAAATCAATAACAGGCAGAATACTGGAAAATGCACAAAGGTATGGAGGTTAAACAAAACACTCTTAAACAACCAATGGGTCAAAGAAGAAATTCCAAGAGAAATCAGAAAGTTATAGAGACAAATGAAAAGGAGAATAAAATTTATCCAAACTATTGGGATGCAGCAAAGGTGGTGCTGAGAGGAAATTTTATAGCACTAAGCACCTACATTAAACAGGAGGAAAGAGCTAAAGTCAAAGACCTAACTAAACACATAAAGGAAATAGAAAATGACAGCAGACTAATCCCAAAGGAAGCAGAAGGAAAGAAATAACAAAAATTAGAGAAGAAATTACTGAAAAGAAGAACAAAAAACAATAGAGAGGATCAACAAAACCAAAAGTTGATTCTTAGAGATCAAACAAATTCACAAACTCTTATGCAGACTGACAAGGAAAAAAAATAGAAGATGCAATTAAATAAAATCAGACATGAGAGAGGGGACATTACTACTGACCCCACAAAAATAAAAGAGATCATAAAAGTATATCATAAACAACTGTACACCAGCACACTAGACAACGTAGATGAAAGGGACAAATTCCTGGAAACAAATGAACAACATCCACTGACCCTAGAAGAAATAGAAGACCTCAACAAATGAATCACAAATAAAGAGATTGAAACAGTCATCAAAAACCCCAAAATGAAAAGCCAAGTTCCAGATGACTTCAGAGTTGAATTTTACCAATCATTCAAAGAAGAATAAATGCCAATTTTGCTCAAACTCTTCCCAAAAACTGAACAAGAGAGGACACTCAAACTTGTTCTGTGAAGCCAGGATCACCCTAAGACCAAAGCCAGATAAAGTTAAATATAAAAAAGTAAATTACAGATCCATTTCCCTAATGAATATAGATGCAAAACTTCTTAACAATTTACTTGCTAATCTAATCTAACAGCAATTTAAACAATTATTCATCAAAATCAAGAGGGTTTTATCCCAGGTATGGAAGGGTGATTAAACATACTCACACACAAAAAAATCAATCAGTGTAATATGTGATATTAATACAAAATAATTGATGCATAAAAGGCATTTGACAAATCCAGCAACTTTTCTTGAACAAAATACATTGAAAGATAGGAATAGAAGGAAATGTTCTCAACATTTTAAAACACATATAACAAAAACCCACAGCTAACATTGTACTCAATGGTGAAAGACTGAAAGCTTTCCTATTGAAATTGGGAAAAAGAAAAGGATGCCCAATGGCATCACTGTAGTTCAATAGCAGCTAGACAGTCTAGCTAGAACAATTAGCCAAGAAAAATAAATAAAATAGATCTAATTTGAAAAGGAAGAAGTAAAACTTATGCTCTCTGCAGGTAATAGTATCCTATACCTAGAAAGTCCCAAAAAATCTATAACAAAGCTATAAAAGCTAATAAACAAGTTCAGCAGAGGGTGGGATACAAGATCAATATGCAAAAATCAATAGTGTTTTTATGCAAGAGTAATAAGAAATCTGAGGAAGAAATGAGGAAAAAATTCCATTTATATTAGCAACTAAAATATTCTAATATGTAGGAATAAACTCAACCAATGGAATATAGGACCTGTATTAAGAAAATGATAAAACATTGCTAGAAGAAACCAAAAAGACCTACATAAACAGAAGGACATCCAATGTTCTTGGATTGGAAGACTAAATATATTAAGATGTCAAGTCTATCCAAATTGATTTACAGTTTCAATAAAAATTCCAGCAGCCCTTTTTTTTTTGAAGAAAAGGAAAAGCCATTATCAAATTTGTTTGGAAGGGTAAGTGGCCCCAAATAGCCAGAAATATCTTTAAAAAGAAATTGCTGGACCCTCATTTCCTGACTTTAAATCATATTATCTAGATACAGTGGTAAAAACAGCATGGTACAGGCATAAAGGTAGACATATAGACCAATGGAACCTAAATGAGTGTTCAGAAATAGACCCTCACATCTGTGGTCGAGAGCTATTTGACAAGGTTGTCAAGCCCACCCATCTGGGTCAGGACATTATGTTCAACAAATGTTATCCATAGCCAAAAGAAAGAAAGAAAGAGAATCCCTATCTCACACCTTATATAAAAACTAATTCAAAATGGGTCAAAGGACTAAATATAAAAGCTAAGAATCATAAAACTGCTAGAAGAAAATGTAGGGAAATATCTTCAATATCTGATAGTTGATGGTGGGCTCTTAAACCTTACACCTAACACACGAGCAATAAAAGAATAAAATGGATAAATGGGATATCCTCAAAGTTAAACACTTTTATGCTTCAAAGGACTTATCAAGAAGGTGAAAAGGCAGTCTATTCAACAGAAGAAAATATTTGGGATCCACATATTGGATAAGAGTTTGATTTCCATGTTTTATAAAGAGATCACACAACCATTCAGCCAAAGAGGTAATACAAATGGCCAAAAAGCACATGAAAAGATGCTCAACATCACTAGCTATTAGGGAAATGCAGAACAAAACCACAATGAGCTATCATTTCATTCCCAATAGAATGGCCATTATTAAGAAACTAAACAAACAGAAAAGTACAAGTGCTGAAGAGACTGTGGAGAAATAGAAACACTCCTTCACTGTTGGTGGGATTGTAGAATGGTGCAGCCCCTTTGGAAGACAGTTTGGTGCTTCCCCAGAAAGCGAAATATAGAACTGACTCACAGATCCAGCAATCCCTTTTCTAGGAATAGATTCAGAAGAACTGAAAGCAGGGATACAAACTGACATTTGCACATGATGTTTATAGTGACATTATTCATAATTGCCAAAGATGGAAACAACCCTAGTGTTCATCAACCAATGAGTGAATAAACAAAATGTGATATATATACATGATGGAATGTAAGAAGAAATGAAATTAGGAAACATATGACAACATGGGTGAACCTTGAGGATGTTATGTTTTGACTGTTTCATACTTTATTTAGGATACACTCTGATGAATTTGTGAACCACCCTTCCAGCCCTGGATTCTGGAAAAGTGGATTTCTTCTACATGTGAAATAAATTTATATCTTACTATACTAGTTCTGCTGTTATTTTAAAGAATTTCAGTTGAATCTGATTCAAACTATTAGAGATTTTAATCTCAGCCTGTATTATAAGACCAAATAATACCACACTGCTGGTGTTGTTACCAATACCACTGGCTCCTCATAGTCTCTTGATTCTTCCAATCCTATTATCTTGAGTTCTCCTTGTGACTTTGTTGGCTTTTGCCTTGATTACCAGTATGAGCCAGATAATTCATACATAGAATGTTCCTCTCATTTCTGTTGAACTCACTGCTAGATTGGATTTAGCATTTTAAAATATTTTATAATTTGTTCTCTCTTATCTCCAAGTCGTGTAAAATTGGCATTTTGCCCTAAACATTTTGAAAAAATGTTTATAGTGTGTTTTCTCCTGATCTACTCTGGCTAGTTTACTTCTCATTTTAGTTCCCATCAGTAAAGAATAGGATTATTGCCCAAAATTTACTATAGGACATGGATTTAGACTATGGGGGGGGGGGTAGTTAATTTCTTCTTAAAATGTAAACTAACACTAACTGTTAAAAATAATAAAAAAAACAAAGCTGGCACTTCCTCAATTTCCTGGATATCATAAATTTTTATATACCTTTCAACTCATTCATAGTGGAAAAAGATAGCCAATTTCCCTCTTTCACCTTCTTCCATTTTTTTCTTCTGGGGCTTCATGATTGCACTTTTTTTACTTTCTCACTTTATCTAGGACCTCAATTTTGGTTTCAATTTACAAACTTTTCAGGATATAATTTTATCCTATTGCTCTGAAAGGCACAGTTCATAAGCAGGATAGCAGCTTTTAATTTGAAAGGTATAAATGGAAATAAATGTTTGAGGAAAATACATAAACTGGTTAGTATGCACATCATTCTGCTGCTTCTATCAGCATCTAAAACAAGTCCCCAAAATTTGATATTTAGCATTATTCCTAGGAAATTGTCAAATGAATCATATCATATTTCCTCTTGAATGAATTGTAGACATACATTTTGATGGAAGGAAAGAGGAAATAAAATTTGGGAATTTTTGAGTAAAATATCCCTGAAACAATTCTCCAGAGTCCTGGAGAGAAAATATGAAACAATTCTTTTGGGAAGTGATATTGAACATAATCAAAAGTATTCAGTTGTGGTTTAGATTCAAAAAGAATGTCTAACCCCCAATGGATTCATGGCAGATAACCTCTGATACCATTCTGAATACAGTCATTTCCTGTTTTATTAAAATTTCCATGTATCTATTTTTATTCAAAATTTGTCTTCATTTTTGTTAGCTTATTTGAATATCAAATTCAAGTTTATTTCAAAATTTTCTTTAAGATATTGACTAGTTAAATTTGAATAGAATTTCAAAGATGGCAAAGTTCTTCAAAGTAAAAGGTCTAAAACCTAGAATATGTGGACTTAATCCTACTTTAAGATTAAATACATTAGGAATTCTGTGTTTTTGTAATAACATTCTGGGATCTATAAATTCAAAGATATGCAGTTCTCTATTTTCTTCTCAACTGTGACACATATATCATCTCTGAGCCTTTTACAGTATGATAGATCTAATGCATGTGCTCACCAACTGCATCAGCTAGGGTTCCATAAGGAAAACAAAACCATTATGTTTATTATGGAATCAGGAATGTATTATAGAATGAGGTCTTACACAATTGTTGGATGAGCTGAGGAAGAAAAGAACCAAAAAAGATTAGGAAAAAAAGTCACTAAACAGCCCTGGATAGATGAAAAACTCAGAGCTTACAGGAAGTTGCTGGAGAGCATCCACTGCGCATAGGTGTCTGTGAAAAGCTTTTGGCTCTCTTTGCTACTGCCTCTATGAATTTACAGCAAAGCAAGCAGCACTAGCAATCAAGGAGGAATGCTAAGCATGGGACAGTGAAAATGAGGACAAATTGCAACTACAAACCTGTCCCTTGCTGCTTTAAACATTGCCTACTTTCAAAATACAATGGCTTTTTACATTTCTTCTTCAAAATCTCACACAAATTTCTCTTGTAGCCAGTGCTTACTTGAAGCCATGCAAGGAAGGAAATTCTGGGAAGTACCATATATTGCCAGTTTAGCTAAATTGACACAATATATAATTACCCCCAACAACCCTGTAGCTGCCATCTCAGGGTGAAAGCTGCTTTGATTTGAATCATATTCATTATGAAAATTTGGATATCAGTTTATCCAACTCTCTGATTGCACAGATGAGGAAACAGTGCTGGAGGGCATAAGTTAATTTCCCAAGGACACACAGAGAGTTAATGTTTAAACAAATTTATCCGAATCCAAATCCCTTCCTTTTCTAACACACAATAACTTTCTTCATTTAGGAAGGGGACTCTAGATTACATTCAATGTCACTGTAAAACTGGTAAAGAAAGAGAGTAGTAAATAAGATATTTTGCAGATTGTGTGAAGCTAAAGTCTATGTAAATTTTCCTATTAACTACGCTCTCTTCCAGACAACAATGTAAAATAACCTCTTTTCTTCTATCAAGCTTCCATTTCTAACATGCCATTACTATAATTTTCTTTTCAACCATTTTAAGGTATCACATCATTTTATATTACTCTTGTCCACATTCTACTATATGAATTATTTAAGGTTAATGCATCTATATTTCAAGTGACCAAGTCATGCCTGATGGTTTTAAATATGGCGTTATTCTATTCTTGGATAATGATAAATTTGCATTATAATTAACAGCCACAGAATTCCCTTTTATGCCATATAATGATGCCTTCCTTCAGCTTTACATTCAGACAGTACATAATAAATCACCAGGGATTTCACATTTATGTATTTAATGAACATTATTGAATAATTTTGCAAGTACTTATTGGTATGGAGGAGAAATATTTGTGCACTATTATTTTATTCGGTCTTAGAATATGCAGCATTTTGCTGATGTTGGAATGTTAATAATTAGCACTTCTATTAGAAGTCAGCTCCTGATTTTCAGCAATATTATACTGGAAAGCTGTTTCCCAAGCGAATGGCGAATTATACAGTTTTATTAAAGAAGAGTCTTTCCTTTGAATTCGATTTTAAGAAAATCTTCAAAGGAACAAATTTAAGCCTCAAATCAGAGCACAGCACTAATTAGTGTGTAACAATGATTTAGGCGGAGAGCACCAGGCCTTGTTAATTTTCCAGTCCCATTCTGTAGTCTCTTTGCTGTATGTTTCTTTTGATGAGTTAATTTCATCTAGGTGCAGCTTTTTATATTTTAACTACTGTCATAACACTTCTAAAGTTTTAGAGAATGGTACATACTGATGCTGAAATCTGGCAATTATCTCCTAACTCTGCATTCCAACTAATTTTATAGCTCAGCTTAAATTGCTTAATTCAATTTTAAGTATTTTGAATTTATAATATTGCTTTAATTGGCATGTCTCTGAATAAAATAACCACCTATTTGTTTATGTAGTCATCATACTTAGAAATGGAAATGTGCATCAATCATCAATTATAAATCAAGGTATTTAAGATTCAAAAGGTGTCAGGAGTGTTGAGTTATACTGATCACATTTTATCTTGCAAATCCTTTTAGGAATTACAAAGTTAAAAGTATCAGATTAATTATTTTTAAATGTTATGTACTAAAAATGAGTTATCAGAATAAGTTTTTCTTCATTTATTAAATAGTGAAGTATTGATCTGAGAATGTTGTAGGAAATTAGAAAACAGCAGCACCTGAATGTCGTATAACTATGATTTATGACTTCAGCAATATGAAGTAAGAATTGATTACTATTAAGTTCAATATCAAGATTTATTGACTCAGGTTTAACTAGTCACTAAGGCTAAATTGGGAATCAATGTTTGCATCAAGAAAATGTATATCTTCCTATGGATAAAAGTATGCCAATATATCCTGCCATCCTGCTATTACCTATTATGAGAAAGCAATCTTTAATGCATGATAAATATTTTGCAATTTAAAAATCATCCATCGTGCCTTTGAGCTATTGGTCTCTGAATCTTTAATGATGGAATATTAGATTATTTCAATAAAAATTAGGTATTTGTATCAAATGAAAATGACTCAAAACTAAAGTTCACTTCAGGGTTATTGAAGGAAACAGTCTACCTTATATAGTACCCTGAGGAAGACATCATTAAAAACCACAGCACCAGTACAAATGGATATACTCTCCAACCTGTAACAGACTGGAAAATGTGTTCTGATGAATGAATATATCACTAAATAAAGTAGGAAAATATGATCTAAAATTAATCATTAAATACTTAGAAAACAGATATGTTAGAAAAACAAATAAAATTTATACTGAGTTAATCTGTACCCCAGCTTACCTAATATTTATCATGTAATTCAATTAATATTTTGAACAATTCTAACCCCCTTTATTCCACAGCTTTTTCCACCTCTCTTTCACCCAATTTCTCCTGGTAATATTTTATTTTCACTCCTTTTGTGATTTATTTACACTTTAAATTAAACCAATATGCTTTTCTTTTACAGACTAGTCTCATGCTTGCAGAAAGAGGACACCATTTGAATTTTCAACTGAATTTGATAGCTCCAAATATTTATTGAGCATTTATTATTGCAAGGTTTATCTATAAAAAACTTAAAACAGAGCATCATAAAATAAACAACAGCAAATACAACCCAGAAAAAAAAAGGGAAAAATAGGACCATGCTCTAGGCACACTTTTTAAACTCTGATGTTAGAATCATTGGAGTTCAGTGAAGATGCCTTAGAAAGAACCAACGTTGGGAGATAGGCAGCAAAGATATAGCTTAGTAAGAAGTATTTATGGCATACCTGTCTTTAAGAGTTTTATGGAGAAATGTGAAAATGACAGATTGCAATAAAATATCAGTAGCCTACATGGTGTTAGTAAAAAACACTTATCAATAGATTGTTACATAAAACTGATCCTTGGATTGTACATTGGGTGTCTTCAAAACCCACTTTAATTATAGAGTTGACCTTATACGCAGTAAGAGTGTAATTTATTTCGGATATTATCAAAATACAAAACAGGAATAGAATTGAAAGATGCAGGAAAAAATACTAGAAGAATAGACCCTAATGATAGATCCACTTAGAGGATAATGATATCCTACTTAGAGGATAGTATGAAAAAAGTCTGTGTATATTCCATTGACTTGATGCATCATTATAGGGCACAATATAACTCTCCCTAACAGCTCAATATAAAGCACTTACCTTGGAAAAACAGTTATAATTATTTCATTGCTAAATATTAAGAGAAACATATTAAATATGCCAAAAACAAGGAATGGAAGATAAGAACAAATTCAAGAAATTGTAAATTAAGTATTAATTAAACATAGAATTTATATTTCTTTCAAAATTTAAAATGTGAGAGAAATTTGTTTACAATGAAAATTATAGAATTTATTAGACTAGAATCTAAAAATCATTACATATAAGGATATAATTTTGTAAGTACGTATATAGAGTATCATAAGACCCTAGGTTGCAAAAAATAAACTTGTTTTAAAAATGGTAAATGAAATCACAAATATAATAATAGAAAAGTAAAATGTATTTTACACTAATTCATTTAGATTTCAATTTTTCACAAGGCTGAATTATAAATTAATTAAAATTAGCCTATCAATATGAAACAGAGAATAATAGAATATCAACAGCAAAGAAGGTATGCCTACGCAGAATCAATAAAGATAATATAAATGCTTAAAATCACTAATTCTTATTTTAAAACAAAAACTTTAAAAACTATAAATTATATCATTCAGTGTTTTACTCTGCTTAATAAAATGCAGATTTAAAAAAATAATGTCATAAGATTTTAATTGCTTGATGTACTTTTAATTTCAAAATTTAAAAATCCAAAACTATAATATATTTATCTTGGAAGTTCACAGATAATTTTATTATAAGGCCAAATGTCCAAGACACAGTCATCAATTCAAAAATTCTTGAAGAGCATCTACTGAGTTCCAGGTATTCTTTGTGCAAAACACCCTGGTAAGCATTAGACTGGTTATATTCATGAAAGTTCAATTCCCAATAAAGATGACCCATTGTAATTATGGGACTCTGAAATTTGAAGTCTTTCCTTGGTCAATTCATTTGTCTTTAATTAGTAAGGTTATTTTCCTAGACATGAAACTGAACAAGTAATCTGAGTTATATAACAGTTTGCAAATAGCTAGCCCAAGTCTCCATGGAAAGTCACAGAAAATCTAGGAAATTCCTTAAAGTCCAATTGTATTAATCATAAGGAACAATTTCCTAACCAATTAGAGAATAAAATAAATAAAACAAAGCAATGAAAAAAAAAAAACAACTATCACTTGATAGGTAGAAAAATGAATGGATGAATGGATAGGTATGTAAATGGGTAGTTGGAAATGCTAATTCCTTAACAGTCAAAGACTGAGTTTTCCTTACCCCTCACATTTTACTTGGTGGTCCCTAAAGCTATTTCCATCTCTTGGGTCATATTAAAATCTCATCAGTCTCCACTAAGAGTTCCCAGAGTTCTGCTGCCTTATTGCCCTCCTACTCTGATAGGGAATAATGCTCCATCTATTTTATTTTCTCTCAAAGAATGGTGAGAGGACAAAGCAACATACTAATCTCTGCATTCAGGGAAATCCAGTCAGAATGATCATAGCACACAGGTGGAAAAAGCTATTGTGAGCTCATTTAGAAATCTTTTGAGTACTCTGTCTGGTGACTTTTCACTCTTTCTCCCACAATCATTTTTGTATATATTAGGGTCCACCAATTACTGTAAAAACTTCACCTCTATGGTGAAAACACAGCATCATTGTTTTCTACTCAAGAACAGTGGTTCTTATTATAGAATTCTATGAAAAAATGTTAAGTATGAAGGACTGAGAGTGTTTATTGGTAAAAAAAAAAAAAAATCACTATAAAAGCATAACCACGCCTTCCAGTGACATTGCGCTTAGACAAATGAAAACTTTCAGAATTTCTGTATCAGTACCAGGATTCCAAAAGTGCAGGACATGACAATAAATAATAATATATTTTTAAAAATCTGAATGATTATTACTAATTAAAACTACTGGTAAAACAAATGTTATTGCTCAGAAGAAAAGAAAAGAACACTGTGAGTCTGAAATTATTAGAACAAATTCTAAAGAATAGGAACAACAAGTGCATTTACAACTACATTTCTATAACTATAGAGAACACCATTATAAATAGTATTGGCAGCTGCATCTGAAATCTGCAGCTTTCTTAATAAATCTGCTACACTTTCAGTTCAAATTGGCTGTATTTGACACATAGGGATAACTGATTGTACATTTACATGAAAATATGTCACAAGATCTGCAGGGCAATATATCTCAATTGAACGAACAAATGTTAGTGTTCTGTAGGTAATATTACATTATTTCTTGGAGAATGCTTGGCATGGAAGAAAACGCTTTCAATATAGGCACAGGAACAGCACTGGCAGTGGTCCCTCCCACTCAAGTTTTATAGTTGCAAGAATCTTTGAAGAACAACTTTCTGACATTTAATATAAATTTAGACTCTAAATGGTAGCACAATATGTAATTGTAAATTATTTAAGATTTCTAGTGAATTAAGTGCAGTATGCAGTCACATCTGTCTTTATAAATAACAAGTATTTAATTCAAATACTGAATTATAAAAGCCATAACAAGTTCTTCTTGAGCTACCCTATCCTTCTCTCTGACACATAGTACTTCTAAATTATTTTGGAATGATTATCTTACATTTCACCCAGAAATAATGAGGTTCTGGAGTTAATATTAGTGAGAAAGCATTCCATAGTAAATCCTGCCCACTCAGAAGCACATTATTCTACTTTCAACATATTAAAACTTATATGCAGCACAATATATTCCAATCTCTCATGAGTCAACACTTCCTCCATTGTTTCCCAAGGGATTTAGAATTTTGGCCTGGAAATGGTCTCGACATATAATGATAAACGAGAAGTAATTCAGTATTTTTGCCCTGGCCATTTATTATGGATTTTCATTAATTAAATTATTTAACTAATTAGTTTTGATTAGTTTAGTAATACCAGGGAGAAAATATACTCTAAAATATTGTTTTGATTCTGAGCTTTACTGATCAGGCTCTAGTTCCAAAAAGTTTTCATTTCACAGAAAATAAATAGTTCAACTCAATATCTGATGTGTGAACTTTGAATGTTAGCCAGTCACTTAAGCACATAACGAAGCAAGTGACCTTTTCATTCTTCAATGATGGCTGAATGTGCTCCCAGATCCCCAGGATACATGTTTGGTACACAGAGTTATATCTCATCATCTTGCTTACTATGTCTCAGCATGTGACTGGTTTGGGAAAAACGGAAATCTTTTCTATTTAATCAACTGGTCAATGAAATATAGATCAATGTTGAAAGAAGAAAGATGCTGTCTTGTTAATTAAACTGAATTTAATTCAATAATATTGAGATTCATACTGATCTCAATTATATGGATGCCTCATTTATATTGTTGCATATATTTGAGTCATCGATATGATGAAATGATGCCTTTAGACTGTCTATTTTCTGGTTTCATAATTATATCTGGAACATTTTATCTACTAAAACCATTAATGATCATATGATCCTTATAGTTGCATATGCTAAGTAATTGATATTGCTTTTTTTATTTCTGAATGCAGGAATTACTATTGAATAATTTGCCATCACTGTTTTAGTCTCCCTCTTGATTAAACTTTTAAATGTTTAAAATGTGATATATAACAAATTTTCACTTTATTAAGAAATGCTTTTCCTTCAAACCTTTTAACTTATTTCCCCACAATTTTAAAACACAGTAGCAATGTATATTTAATGATAATAAACTATAATTCAAATTTAAGTTTACTTTCACTGAATTATATTCAAATCTAGTTAGAGTTTGTAACCATAAAATTGCATAATGAAACCTTCCAGAAAGACATTAAATATATTAAAATATATTTCATGTTTGTATCAGTTCTTTAGTAAAGAAAATCCCAATGTGAGTAGATAACTCTTATTGCTAAGAAATGAAATCTCATATCACCATATGATTGTTCAAATTTTTAACTCTTTGGGCTATTTTTCAGTGACATTTACCCTTTTTTTTTTTTCCTATAACAAGATGCATGTTTGTAAAATATATTGAAATATTTTGATAATAATTAGGAATTTATTATAAGGTAAGTCTGTCTTGAAACATTATTTTGGAAATCCCAGAAAAGCCTATAATCTTATGATAGAATATTACAACCAAATAAGATCTCCAGTATATTATATAAAATCTGTAAATTATATAATTATATTCATATGTACAATACATTTTTCCACATTCTGAAGATAATTCTTTATGTTTGGTGATGTTGAGCATTCTGTACATGCTTTTGTGTATGGTATCCATTTGGACTCAGGGAACAGTATGTAATATTTGGGGATGCATTATTTGTGCTCTTTTTCAGACTGAAGAAAGAAAATTGAGTTAAGATGATAAAAGGACTTGCTCAAGGTCCCAGAGCTTATAGATTGTGAATCTGGAGTTGAACATGGATCACTGGACTCCTGCTAGAGAAATTTTTTTACTACAGACTGGTGCTTTCTCAATATTCATTTGAGAACCCTGACAACCATGCTGAGATAGCTTAGCCTAGTGGTGCACAGGATAAACTTAACTTCAAATACTTCAAAAATTTATTAATGTGTATATGAAGGTAATCCTTCATTCCTTGAATACCTTAAGCATCTTATTCCAGATTCCCTCTTCTGAGTCACCTGAGACTGGAATTTTCCTTACAATTACCATCAAAAAACCCCTTGAGATCCACTCACTTAGAAAGCCTGTTTTGATTTAAAGTTAACAGCTGCTTAGGGGATATATACAACAATCTCTAAGACATAACCTCCCCACATGGGACTCAGCAAAACTGGAGATTTTAATTTGAAAAGTGTCCATACCTAGATGACATATACATGCAAACACACATACACTCACACAAACACAAATACCACATACACATCACTCATTTGTTACACAAAGGTTAAAAAATGACACATGCATTTTGTCTTTGATAAAATCTGAACGACAAAAAAAAAATAAGGTCTATCGCGGAGCGAGTGTAGCTCAGTGCTTGAGCGCCTGCTTCACGTGTATGAGGTCCCAAGCTCAATACCCAGTAACTGTTTAAAAAAAAAAAAAAAAGATATATGGCTGGGATAAAGAAATTGTCAGGAATACATACTAAGTAGGGGGAAAAAAATCAGGAGTAGAAATTATATAGATAAAAAGACATTAACTGTACTCAAATAGATTCAGCTCTTGTTCTTCACACTCAGCATTTCACAGGCCATTGTCCCTCTTCCTTTTACACCCTCTTTTCCTGCTTTTAAGAACTGTTATACTAGCACTCCTTTCTTACACTTTGCTTTCACTCTCTCACCTTTGAAAGAATTGATTTTTTTTATCTAATTACTTAATGTATCTCAGTTTTTATTTGGCAGAATTCCCCCAATTCTCAGAAGTAGACTCTTCATAGTTCTGATTCACATTCTCATATACTTCTTTTTGCCACCAACCTCCCTCCTTAAAATAAAAAAGAGAAAGTGAGAAAGCCTGAGAGAATTGGCCCAAGAAATCCCACATGCAACAAGGAAATTCTGATACAACTATATGCAAAGACTAATACTGTAAGGGAAGCTTTAAGCATGAGTAATAAATGACCAGACAAGGTGTTTCTATCCCCAACAGGAAAATTCTCAAGTTAGAAAAATAGTAATAAAACTGAGCAGCCTCATAGACAGTAGATTTATGTTTTATGGTTGTTAAAGCCCCACACTTAACCAGCCTGTGGGGCAGAGTAATTTCCCATGGATCATAAATCACTTGCGTTTCTACAGCACTCAGTGTTCGCCTTCATGTTACTACTAAGACAAATGCTACATTGTAGTTCAAGGAAATTTGCATTATGTGGTAGAATTATAGGAATTGCCAATCCAGTTCTCCTGAGTGTCTGCAGATTGTCATAAAATAACAAAAGCAATATTATATTATGGAATTGCTGCCCACAGCACTACTCTTGATGGTAAGCCCAAGTACTAGAGAGCTTTAGAGTTTAGATAGGGCTTTCGAGTTAGGTCATAAAAATACATTTGTGCAAGGTATGGCTATTTGAAAAGTTTGTATTCATTTTTCTACAGAACAAATGAAGCATAAAATTTGTAAAAACAACATCAGACACAATGTTTTCCACCTAGTTCCCACAAATTTCTACTAGCCAACCATACAAAATGTCACCAGAACTAAAAGAGACAATTTATTCAGAATGTAAATTACCACCAAATCTTTTATCAGGAGAAAAAAACTAGAACTAAAACCCTTTATAGATATGAGAAGCTAAAACCAAGTGTGGCAAAATACTGAAGGTGAAACCTTAAGATAAAACTTATTGGCATTTTTCTATAACATTTGCCCATGGATTTATCTAAAGAAAACAAATTGTTACTATCATGTCCTTCCACAAACCAATATATAACTAATATGATTAATAGTGTTGATCTGGGGTAGTATTTTCAAAGTCCACTACTTTAAGAGCACATTAATGGTTTCTGGTCAAAATGGTGGCACAATACACTCGAGTGTGCTGTTCTCCCACAGAATCTTCAAACAATCAGTACAAATTGTCAGAACCATCTTCCTCAAAACTCTGGAAAACAATTAAAAGATTACAGTAATTAGACAATTACTGAATCAAGAAAATTCAGCTTAGAGACAGATGTGGCTCAAATGGTTGGGCCTCTTTTTCTCATATGGAGGGACCTGGGTTCGATCCCTGGGAACTCCTGGTAAAATAAAGAAAAATATAGAAGATGTGCAGGCATGGCCGTCAGGCCCCGTGAGCGGGTGAGCCATCTGGCCCCGTGAGAAGGTGAGCCCCTAGGCCCCGCCGAACCATGTAGCAAGATGATGATATTACAGGAAAGAGACACA
>JAQZBX010003965.1:24014-52842 GCA_029593785.1 Cabassous unicinctus
GATAAAATGGATAGGGAAAAAAAAGAAAATTCAGCTCTAAAAACAGTAGGAAAAACTCATGTCACCCTTGCTGGCCCATCCCTTAACTACTCCCCATCACTGTTTGGACATAAAGAAATAAAGTGCCAACCTGCACAGCCAGTTTGGGTTCCTGGCCTTATTCCAGAGGAAGCATAGTAACCTTTGTGGGGTGCCTGTAAATCAGTGTTAAATTATTGGGAAATAGTCTGAAAGACTGAACAGGAAAATTCATCTCTGGCTTGTCACTGAGAACTTGCCTGAAGGCAGAAGCAGCTTGAGGACAATTAATGCAGTGAAAGAAACAATTACATCAAAAAGACCTGGGGCAAAGGATTACAGGCTTTAAGACATAAAATAAAACACCCAACAGGAGGTAAAAGTATATTTCATACAGAGTAGAGGGTACTGTGGGATTCCTGTAAATGTGAAGATTCCTAAGACCAGAAGCAAGCACAAGCCCAGGACAGCATGCAGGCACAGAAAAGTAGAGGACTGTGTACTTCACTTCACTCAAGGAAAACTCTGTCATATTATTTACAAACTTAAGAAACAAATAGCACAGGGATTAACTCCCAGAGTTGACATATTAAAATATTAAAATATACAGAGTACAATGAAAGATTATAAGACAAAGAAACAGGAAATGATCGCCCATCCCAAGGAACAAGACAAAAATTCAGAAACCATCAACACAGAAGACCAGATTTTGGACATACTGGACAAAGATTTTTAAAAAATGATCTTCTATAACTCAAGGAGACAAAGGAAAGCATAAAGAAAGACTACAGGATTTCAGGAAACATGATGAGTGATCAATGTGAGAATCTCAATAAAGAAATAATATATTAAAAGGGATACAAGCAAAAACACTGGAGTTGAAGATTACTATAACTGAAATGAAAAAAAAAAAAAATCTCCAGAGGATTTCAACAATAGATTTAAGCTGACAGATAAAAGACTCAGTGAACTCAAGAACAAAACAATTGAAATGATTCAGGTTGAGGACTAGAAAAAGAAAGGATTGAAAAAAAGGGAACAAAGCTTAAGATTCCTGTGGGACACCATCAAGCATGCCAATATACACATTATGGGAGTCCCAGAAGAAGAAAAAAAGATAAAGGGTCAGAAGGAATATTAGAAGAAATAACGGCAGAAAATTTCCCAAATTTAATGAAAGATATGAATATGCACATTCAAGACATACAACAAATCCCAAACAGGATAAACTCAAAGAGAACCATGCCCATATACACAGAAGTCAAATAGCTGAATGCCAAGGACAAGGATAAAGTTCTGAAATCTGCAAGACAGAAACAATGTGTTATATACAAAGGAACCCCAGTAAAATTGAGTGACAATTTCTCATCAGAAATCATGGAGGTAAAGAGGCAGTGTGTTGAAATATTTTAAGTGCTGAAAGAAAACAATAGCCAACCAAGAATTTTATATCTGGTGTGATTGCCTTTTAAAAATGAGGGAGATGTTTAGATGTTCCCACATAAATAAAATCTGAGGGAGTTTATCACCACTAGACCTCACCTACCAAAATGATAAAAGGAATTTTTTGGACTAAAGTGAAATGACACAAGACAGAGGTTTGAAGTGACATAAAGAAATAAAGACCTCAGGTAAAGGTAGTATATTAGTCAGCATTCCCTAGGGAAACAGAACCAAAAGGAGGTATCTGTAAATGTTATGATATTTTATAAAACTCTCTCACACTACCATAGTGATGCACAATCCAAATTCCACAGGCTAGGCTGCAAACCAGGGGCTCCAATAAAGGTCCTTATGAGTTCCCAAGAAACACTGGGTATCTGAAGTAAAGATGAGAATTCTCTCTCTGAATGCTGAAATCACTTCCCCTTTGAAGGCCTTCAACTGATTGGATGAGACATCATTCATTGCAGACAGCAATCTCCTTAGTACATTGTAGATGTAATCAGCTATCTATGTAATCAATACACTGATGATTAAAGTCCATGAAATGACTTTGTACAACAATTAGCCCAGTGCTTGCTTGACCAAACAACTGGGCACCATTACCTGGCAGAGTTGATGTATTAGCCTAACCATCACAGTCCAACCCTTATCATTTGGCAGCCATAGACATCATCTTAAACCATACTTATTCTCTAAATAAAAACAATAACATATATATATATATATTTATTTCCACCTAACAATATTCAGCTGTTCTGTGAACAACCAGAAATACACTAATTCCCTCCAGAATAGGGTACAAGTCCTTGGGTAATATTCACTCTTAAACATGACATTCTTAAATACTGTGACATGAAACTAATACAACATATGTCATATGAGAAGGGAAAAGGTTAGGGAAGAAAACAAAGATATTCACTTTATGTACATATAAACACATACTCATAACAAAATGAGGAAGAAATATTCATGACCATTACAGTCCTCATTTCTGTAACTGGTCACCTTGTTGTAGTTCATATTTATCACTAGCTCGTTTACCTTCAGCAAGCACCTCAGCCAGCCTTGATTCTTTACATCTAGGGATGACCCAGACTTTCATTCCTGAGGATTCTGGGTCGCTGTTAGTCTTCCTTGGATTGGGATGCTACAATTTTCCATTGACTTTAATGACAGGGCAAGGTCATACTAAGAGACACCCAGGGGATCTCTTGTATTCCAGGCAAACTTTTCTTTACCTTGGTGCAGTACTATTTCCCCTTGATAGTCAGGATCAATCATCCCAGCCAGTAGAGTATTTCCCTTCTTTACCTGTTGATTCAGAAGCATGAGGAGGCAAGTGTCCAGGTGGCAGTCTTAACTTCTAGTTCTTCAAAAGGCCAATCCACCATTCTTTCAATGCAGCTATTTCATGATGATGGGGAACATGGTAAAACCAGTGAATTACATGAGACTGTGCCTATCCCCACACATCATTTGCTGTGATTCAGTTTCCTTGATGAGAAGCAATGCTTTGTGGAATGCTATGGCAGAGAATAAGACATTCGGTAAATCCATGGATGGTAGTTTAGGAAGAAACATTGCATGCAAAGAAAGAAAAGCCATATCCAGAGTATGTGACTATTCCAGTTAGAACAAATCACTGCCCTTTCTATGATGGAAGTGGTCCAATGTAATCAACCTCCCACCAAGTAGCAGGCTGATCACCTCGGGGAATGGTGCCATATCAGAGGCTGAGTGTGTGTCTCTGCTGCTGGCAGATTGGGCACTCAGCAATGGCTGTAGCCAGGTCAGCTTTGGTGAGGGGAAGTCCATGTTGCTGAGTTCATGCATAACCATCCCTACCACTATGGCCGCTTTGTTCACGAGCCCTTTGGGCAATGACAAGAGTCACTAGGGAAAGAAGCTAAGTGCTAGCCACAGAGCAAGTCATCTTGTACACTTGATTATTAAAATCTTCCTCTGCTGAAGTCACCCTTTAGTGAGCATTCATGTGGAACACAAATATTTTCATGTTAGTTTGTTTGTTTGCCCACTCAGAAAGGTCTATCCACAGACCTCTCCCCCTGACCTCTTTGTCACAAATTTTCCAATTCCATATGAGTAGCTATAAATGCTAGTTCAATTGCATTCCATTGTTTTTGGTATGTAACTACACTTTCTACTTCTTACAGAGTCTAAAATGCAAATGCATAAAAAGTAAGTATAAATTTATTATTTTGGACAAACAATGTATAAAGATATAATGTGTACCAAGTGCAACAAAATGGTGGAGTGATGGAGGAGTAAAGGAGTGTATTTGTACATGCTATTGCAGTTAAGGTGGTATACAAAAAAAAAAAAAAAAAAAGATCGCTAAAGACTTAGGATGTTAAAAGTAACCCCATGGTAACAACAATGAAAATATCTGAAAAATATAAACAGAAGGAAATGAGAAAGGACTCAAAATGGTATACTACAAAAAAAAAAAAAAAATCAAATAAATATGAAAGTATGAGGGGTTAAAAAGGCATACAACTTACAAAAATCGAAAAGAAAAATGGTTGAAGAACGTCCTGCATTGTCAGTAGTTATTTTAAACATAAATGGATTGAACTTTACAGCCCAAATGCAGAGTCTGGTAGAATGGATAAAAAAGCATGACCCAACTATATGCTGTTTATAAGAGACTTACCTTAAATACAAAGATGCAAGAAGGTTGAGAGTAAAAGGACGAAAAAAAATATACCATGCAAATAATAACCAAAAGATACTTCATGCAGCTATGCTAATATCAAATAAAATAGACATTAAATTAAAAACTGTTATGGGGGACAAAGAATATAATTATATACTGATAAAGACATCAACTAAACAGGAAAATATAGCAATTATAAATATATAGCACTTAAGAGCAAGCCCAAAAATATGTGAAGAAAATATTGACAAATTTGAAGGAAGAAATAGATGTTTCTGCATTTATGACAGATAATTTCAATATCCCACTTTCAATAGTGGACAAAATACACAAATTTGGCTAATGTCATATTGGTTCTTAAAGTGAACAAAGAAAGTCACTGGATATAATATAAAAGTTTAGTAAATTGCAGTACTTTCAAGTATAATTTCTGAAGAATCTGAGAAATATCTGTATTTCTTCAGAGCCCATACAAGACTAATATCTGTGGAGCTAGTTGCTATATGGTATGTTGCTCATTGGGCATTGAGTGAGGTACCACACAGGCTCAGGCACAACAGAGATATTCAGAAAATGACCAGGTTTTACTTATAGAGCACAAAGGGTCCAAAAGAGCAGTGGAAGAGACTTCATCATGGCCAGTTTTCTGCGAAGGCCACCTGTTTGAGTTAGTGTTGGTGAATGGCAGCTCCACACTCCACACTTAATGTTGGAGATGAAGGGCCCTGTGCTTTTTATGTCCTGGGTTTTTATATACCACAGCGGGAGGGGGCCCTGCCATTGAGCAGAAAGCATTTATCAAGCAAACTTGGTACGGAGTTTTAACCCTGGAAAGTAGCTGGTAGTTCTTGTCCCTTCTTTGGGCTAAAGGTGTTCAAGGTATGGTAAACGTGTTCCATTTCTGGTAGTTTGTTTTTCACAGTTAAGACATAACATATCCCTTTGGCTTCAAAATGGAAACATACTGAAACTTCTGGACAGAAAAAAACAAAAGAGAAAAGGAGGGAGATAAACAAGGACTGGGAGATGGTCACTGAGCAGTTCTGTGACTTCCCCAGCACACACATGGGAACCCTGTATTTCTGCAGGATTACTTTGTTAACTATTTTTAAAAAGGAATACATTAAGAAAAATTTAAAATGTGATTCTATATGTCCTGCTTAAGATGATCCCTGGGCACATGTATGTTCATCTTTTCCTCATAAAACACATTGGAATTAAAGCAGCATGTTCAAAACTGATGTAACCACAATAACTCTGAGGTTAGTGTATCTAAAGGTTCTGAGAAGAACTTGTAAAGAAAGCTGGTGAAAACGAAGGAGAGGAGAGCACAGCTCACAACACTAAAAAATCTCAACTTGCTTTGGAAAGTTTTCTTCCCTTTGAAACTTGGAAAGTCTCTTAAGCTTTGATGATGCAAGTTCAGAGCATGAGAATGAGATGCAGAACAGGTATCATAAGATCTTTTTGGACCCAATGGACCAGACCTTCTACAGCCACCATTGTCATTATACATGCAGAGAGAATGGCAGAATCATTGCTGTTTCTCAAAATATAAACAGAGACATGCATTCTAAAATGCTGCAAGAGTTTAGCTAAAACTCCTAGTGAATATGTTATATATATATATATATATATCTGGGTGTAGAAATTTTTAACCTTAGGTGAATCCTGCCTGCTAACACAGCCTGTCCTGCATTGAAAACCCACAGTTAGCCATTCCTTTCAAAAAGGAGTCTGGAAGGGAAATAAATCTCCTCAAAAGAGAGGACATTCATTCCAACAACCTATATTATTCAATCTTCCTACAAACTCACTAAAATGAACTGACAACCAAGGATCACCAAAGTGCTGGAAAAAAAAAAGAAAATGATAAAAAGTAAAAAGAGAAAAAGATTGAAGATACAATAATTCCGAGAATAATAGTGAAATAAAAAAATTCAATTCAGTATTTTTAGATTAATTATAGAAAATGTTGTATCCAAAAATAAGAAAATTCAGCTAAATAAAAAATTAACACCCAAAAGAGAAGATAAAATTATTCATGAATAAAAAAGATGCAAAAATAAAAAAACAAGAATAACACTGAAGAAATCTCCCAGATCATAGAGACAAAAGACAAAGGGATATAAAGAATGGGAGAATAGAAAAGAGAAGGCAGTATTAATCTAAAAGACCAAAAGGAAAAATAGTATTGGAAGTTCCCATAGATAAAGTGAAAGAAAATGTCCCCAGTCTGAAAATATAAAGCTTTCAAACTGAGACAGTCTCCTAATTACCAGCAGGAAAAAATAAAATGAAATAATCAAAAGTGTAAAGATCACTTCCACATAGTATCTGTTCTTCATGGCCAGAGGGCTCTGATAAGAACATTAAAAAAGTAGTGAGTGTACCATAACGTAGTGTATGACGACATTTGTGATAGATATAAGGAAATGCTTCTTGCAGCAAAAAAAAAAGAATAGAAAGAAAGAAGAAAAAGATTTGTTCAATTAATATGTGAGTGCTTGCTATGAATTAGACATCATTCCACATTCTGGAAGTATAGCTGTGCACAAACAACAAACATCAGTTTCCTTGAATCTTATATTCTAGCAGAGGTAAATAGAAAATTAACAAAATAGATAAGCAACATAATTAATGTTATCAAGAAAACAAACCATGTAGGAGGATAAGAATTGAGGAGGGGATAGTGTAGGGATTTTCAATTTTAGAACTTGGAAACATAGAGGAAAAAAATCTACATAGCAAAATCACTGTCCTAGTTATGAAGCAAACTAAAAGATTTGGCATAACTTTGGATAGTCAGAGGTTCTAAGTTCATGTACCAATAAACAAATGTGCATTTATGAAGCAGTAAAACATGTAAATAGTGTCAAGGAAAAAAAAAACAGATGCTTTTCATTGTGGTAGTGAAATTATTGATGACAGTAAAAAGCTCACACAAATGCCTTGAATCCAGTTCTCTTATTTGCATAGGATAATTTGGATTTTATCATCCCAAGCATTTTCTGTCTAAAAATTCTGTGATATTGTGAAATTCAAAAATTTAAAAATCACTTAAATCAAATTTTAGCCATTGATTAGATTTTTTCCTAGATATTTGATTCTTTTGGTTGCTAATGTATATGGAATGTTTTTCTTGATTTCTTCTTCCAATTGTTCAATGCTACTGACTTTGGGGTGCTGATCTTGTACACCAACACTTTGTTGAATTCATTTATTCATTCTAAGAGCTTTAGTGTTGATTTTTCAGGATTTTCTGCAAATAAGATCATATCAACTGGAAAGAGGGAAAGTTTTACTTCTTCCTTTCCAATTTGATTGCCTCTTATTTTTCTTGTAAAATTGCAATGTTGTGTAACAGTGGTGACAGTGCAAATCCTTGGGTTGCTCCTGATCTTAGAAAGCTTTCAGTCTTTCACCATTAAGTAGGACATTAGCTGTGAGTGTTACAGATATACCCCCATTTATCATGCTATGGATGTTTCCTTCTATTCCTACTGTTCTAAGTGTTTTTTATCAAGAAGGGGTGATTTTTGTCAAATGCCTTTTCTGAATCAACTGAGATGATTATGTTTTCTTTTCCTTTATTCTGTTAATGTGTATTACAAGGATAGATTTTCTAATGTTGAACCATCCTTTCATACAAGTCATAAACACAACTACATCCTGATGTATAATTCTTTGTTGGAGTTGGTTGGCTAATATTTTGTTCATAAGAGATATAGGTCTGTAATTTTGTTTTCTGGTGGTATCCTATTCTGACTTTGCTATGAGGGTGATTTTGGCCTGTAGAAAGACTTAGAATGTTCCTACCTCTTCAATATTCTAGAAGAGTATTAGCTGAATTGGAGATATCTTTTTGGAATGCTTGGTAAAATTCCATTGGGAAGCCAAATGGTCCTGGGCTTTGCTTATTAGGAGGTTTTTGATTGCTGATGCAATCTCTTTAGTAGTAATGGGTTTTATGAGCTCTTCTATTTCTTCTTGAGTCAAGTAGGTAGTTTGTGTGTTTCTAAGAATTTGTCCACTTCATCTAGGTTATCCAATTTATTGGCATACAATTTTTCATTGTATCCTCTTATAGTCCTTTATATTTTTGTAGGTTCAGTAATTTTTCCATTTCTGATTTTAGTTATTTGTATCCTCTCTCTTTTTTATTTTGTCAGTCTAGCCAAAGGTTTGTCAATTTTATTGACCTTTTCAAAGAATGAACTTTGCTTTTGTTGATTCTCTCTATTGTTTTTTGTTGTTGTTATTGTTCTCTATTTCATTTATCTCCATTCTAATCTTGCTATTTCCTTACTTCGGCTAGCTTTGAATTTAGTTTGCTCTTCTTTTACTAATTCTCCTAGTTTTGATGTTATTTCTCTTATTTGAAGTCTTTCTTATTTTTTAATGTGAGCATTTGGAGCTATAAAATTCCCTTTCAGCACTGCCTTTGCTGTATCCCATAAGTTTTGGAAGGTTATTTGATAAGTTATTTAATATGGTATTTCCTAATTTCCCTCATGATATCCTCTTTAACCCATTGGTTGTTTAATAGCATGGTGTTTAATTTCCACATTTGTAGATTTTCTGTTTGTCCCTCTGTTATTGACTTCTAGTTTTATCTGTTGTGGTAAAAATATATACATCATACGATTTCAATATTTTTTTTAATTTATTGAGATATGTTTTGTGACTTAACATATGACCTGTTTTGGAGAATGATCAATGTGCACCTAAGAAGAATATGTGTTCTGATGTTGTTGGATGAGGTGTTCAATATATGCCTGTTAGGTATAGATTATCATTCAAGTGTTGAATTTCCTTATTGATAATCTGACTAGATGTTCTATCTATTATTCAAAGTGATGTATTAAAATCTCTTGCTACTAATGTAGAACCATCAATTTTTTTTTTCAAATCTGTTAGTATTTGCTTCTTATATTTTGGGCTTCTGCTGTTAGGTGCATATATAATTATTATTGCTACAGCTTGTTGAGTCGACCCCTTTATCAATAATGACAATCTTTGTCACTCATAACCATTTTTGACTGATATTAGTAAAGCTATCCCAGTTTTCTTTTGGTTACTTCTTGGATGCTGTATTTTTTTCCATCTTTTTGCTTTCAAACTACTTGTAATTTGAACTTAAGGTGAGTATCTTACTGACATTTATGGTTGGGACATGTTTTTATCTGAATGTGGTTGAAAGGAGAAATGTTACATTACATATTTGGTATCATAATAATTTAAAAAAAAACATGGAAATGTGCTACACAAACAGTGAACCCTAATAAACCATGGACGATAGTTAATAGTACAGTTATAAAAATATGCTGTCATCAATTGTAACAATTGTTCCACACTAATGCAATGTTTTAATAAGATAGTGGTATGCAGGAATCCTATATTTTATGCATGATTGCTCTTCAAATCCACAATTTTTCTAATAAAAATACTTTTTAAAAATACCACTAGGCCATGAAGGCTTAAACTGTCAACTTCACCCTGCTTGGCCCTGGATGATTGGTAGCCAATGATGGGTAAGATTCCTCAAGGAAGGAACAACCTAAGACAGGCACAGTTGCAGAGGGGCCATCAGGAGAGAATTTGAGGGCCTACAGAGGTAGGACACTGACCCTTACCCCTCCCAAGGGAGGTCTCCTGCCACCACGGCTATTTTGTTTCCCACACACAGCTCAGTTCCAAACCCAGATAGCAGACAGGGACCTGGACTTGCTATTACTATCAAAATTTGTTTACTTTGAACTGTCAGGAAGGGGGCAGTTTTTATAAAGGGCTGTGTCAGGATACTTTCCCCCTCTTCTTTTTCTTATTAAACAGAAAAGGGGGAGATGTGGGAACCCTTTAATCTTTACATCTAAGAAATAGCTTGGAGGCTTGTTTCTCTGCCAACACAGAATTCACCTTATCAGTTCCTGCCATAAACAGGAACTTTCCTGCTTATCTCCCTTATCTCCCACCTTATCTCCTATGTATATCACTTAATGTTTCTGTAATCTTCCTTCCCCATTATCAGCCTGGAATTCTTATGATGTGATTTATAACCCTATACCTGCTTGCTCCCCTGCACCTGCACCCTGACTTTGACTGTAAAAAAATCCTAAATAAAAAGCATGCTGGGGATCAGCTCAAAAGCCACAGCTTCTTCAGCTGTTCTCCCCTTGATCTCGCTCTCTCAAAAATAAAAAACCACTTGCTATTAATTACAGAAAATTTGAAATGCCACAATGTCCTATTGTAGTTTACTAAAAGCTGCTGGGAAAAGCTTACAGTTCTGAAGCCATGAAAATGCAAAATAAGACATCATCAGAGATGCTGTCTCACAAAAGGTCGGTTGTTGTCATTCCTGGACTCCTGCCACATAGCAGGTGATAATAGTGGCATCTTCCAGTCTCGGTCTACCTTTTCCTCCAAGCCCACTTTTCCCTCAAGCTCAGCTGTGGGCAATCAAGCACATGGCAAGTTACAATGCCAGTCTGCTTGTCTCTCCCCTATCTTCCAGGCCTCATTGCTAGTTCTGCTTTGGGCTCCTCCATCTGTGACTTTTTCCCTCCTGGGTTCCTCTCTGAGCTCTGGGGTTCCTTCTCTCCATATTTGTGGCTTTTTCTCTGTGTGTTTGCAGCTTTTTAATCTTCCATTTAGTGAGGACTCCAGTAAGAGGACCAAGACCCACCTTGGGTCATGCCTTACTGAAGTAATCCAACAAAGGCCCCCAATTGAATCCATACCAATCAAATGTCCCACACCCAAAGAAATGGATTATCCTCAAAGAACATGATTTTTTTGGGATCCATGAAAAGCTTCAAACTGCCACACCTAGCAATAATAGAATGGTTTAAAAATTATACCAAGATAATGATATATTTAATCATCAATGAAAAGAGTGAGGGGCACTCACTATATATTTTTAAATAAAACAATAATGAAATTAAAATACAGTATAATCCATCTTATACTATAAATTCACAGAGCACTGTTAATAGTTCTGTAAGATAAGCTGTTAAATAATGTATGCTTTTATATATCTTAACTCTTTTTCGTCACCATATATAATTATTAGTTTTAAGATATTCAATAATTAATTAAAATAAATAAAGTGCTGCATATGAAAATTGAAGGTATACAGGACACCACAAACATAAAAATAATGAAAGTATGATTTCAATTGTGGAAAAAAATAAAGGAAAATCCTGTGGTTTATACATATATAAACAGGAACATATTTATATACATACAAAAATGCTGATAGTATGCTTCCAAAATTATTAATTGCAATCATCTTTGATGGGTCTATGGATAATGATTATGGGAATGGGGAGTACATATGAATTAGGGCATAAATTTTTCCTTATTCGCTTCAGTATTTATACATGTTATTTAATGAGAATATATTACTTGTATAAAATAAAAGTAAATGAAATAAATATGTGTGTTTATATAAGAACAGACATGAAATTTTAAGAACATTTATCTCTAGGTTGAGAAGTCGTCAAGTTGGAACCTTCCTGCTTAACTTACAGTAAATCTATTTGATCCATTCATAAGGAAAACATACTATTTTAATAAAAATATCTATGGATAATTTCAATATAATTATTCATTTCCAAATAGTTTATGCAAAAATTTTCAAACACTTTGAATATTTTTTTCTTTGAGTAGAAAAACTCAGTATCAGTAATTACTTGGGAATTTTTCACATATTTGTGAAAGCAAATAGTTTTGCTGAAATACGTAACACTATTATTATTGTAGTTGACATTAGCGAAATCATTAATCTATCCTAGGTCTGTTCAGTCTACAGTGCCATCACTATAATAAATTGACAGATGATGAAATCAATTTACATTTTAAAAAAATGAAATAGGCTAAAGATGTGAGTGAAAAACATTCCTGGGTCTAGTGGTTTCCAAAAACAAAAGCCATATATTGAGGAAGGCAGTCACCCTGTCAGGACTGCCTGCTAACTTCTGGATGTTGAAATGATTATGAAATACATTTTTGTATTATTTAGGTGATTGTATTTTGGACCTCTTTCTTAGAGGAGATTAACCTTCAATTTAACTAATTAATCTCTAAACAACAACAAACTCATCAGTGTTATCTGGAAAGAAATAGGAACGGAATGGCATACTGTCTAATCTAATACCCAAATGTGGGTATTTCAGAAATAACACAACATTTTATGCTAACATTTTCACATTCTTCCTTAAGAGCAATTGTCCATGTCAGTTGAGCAGTTAAATTTCTGTTATTCGTTGGTCTTCAATAAATTCTTAAAAAACTTTCTCCTCAATTTAAGGGAATTCAGCAAACATTTAATGAGATGTAATTGCTTCTGAAATTCAGAAAGCATAACCCTGAGAAAATAAACTTGAAAAATTAGTTACCAGTCATGCAAGGGCTCTGAAAAAATGCAGATATTTCCCAGGTTATTCAGAAATAATATTTAAAGTTAAGTAATTTATTAAACATTTATACTACATCCAGTGACTTTGTTCACTTTAATAACCAATATGACACTAGCCAAACATGTATATTTTGATTAATCTAAAATTGCTCATGAAGTATACAGTTTAAAACTTTTTATAATGATAGAAATGTATTTAAATTGCTTGGGCAGTATCAGTAAAATTTCCCATTTAAAAATATTTAGCTCTTGAATAATATCTCATTTCATACTGCAAGTTTCATTTTGTATTTTCTAGCTTTTGCTTCTAAGCAAAAGTTGAATGAGAAAATTATCTAACTGTTAAATTTTAATCAATATATTATTGCTGTGAAAATTTAGACTAAATATCTATAGATGTATCTTAAAAAAATGGTAATTTGCAGATGCAAACTAAAATGGAGTCTATACAATTAAAGCAATTAGAATTGCCTGATGATCAGTTACATCTAATGAGACTTCCCAAATGTTGCTGTACCTTCATGGACCTCCTGACCTCCATGGTGATAGGCATTGGGGACAAACCTGAGCATATAACAAGTTTCAGAAATTTGTGGCACATAGGCACAGTTGCTTCAGACCTTCCACCATTATCTCTTATCTAGACTAGTTCAACAGCATTCTAATTGCTTTTCCCTTTTTTTCAGTTTTTCCCTGTTACAACCAGGCACCCACTAGTGAAATAATTCTTGAAAGCATTGATCTGATCTTTTTTAAGCCTAAAAATAAAATTATCTAATAGCTTTCCATTACAACCTAAATAAAACCCTAACTCAATGCATCAGATAAAAAATTTCCCACATGAAAAGCCCTGCCTTTTATCTCTGACTTCATCCCATTCTATAGCTTGATCCCACCCCAGCCCACTGTTCTTCATTCTTCTTGTCAATCATGCCAACCTCATTCTCTTTTGTAGAGTTTATTGTACTTACTGTCCTTTTCTTATTTTGGATTTCCTAAGACTCTCTCTTTCCCATATTCTATATTTCAACTCAAATATCATCTTGTTCACAACATTGACCATCCTGTCTAAAGTATAATCCAAACCACACCCATCCAACCACTGTCAGTTTCTATCACATTAATGTCTATCTTCTAATTGAATTGTTCTAATTTACTTATTTTTATACGATTATTATGTGCCTATTCCCTGTAGCCATAGTTCAATGACTGGAAGAAAGTCAACAATTATTTGTGGATTGGTTGACTGATTAATGGCATGTCTGGTTTCACTTTGTCTCCATCTGGAAATCCTATTAGAACAATAAATATTGGAACTGCTAGATATTTCCACTGTCTCTCTTAAATTGTCATGTATATTTCTTATCTAGCTCTCCTTTAACTCCGTGTACTTGGAAAATCACTTAATTCTGTCTTCCAGCTCGCTAATTCGATCTTAATTAGGACTTCTTTTCTACTTAGACCAATAATTTTTACTTAAGGTGATACTATCTATTGATTTTAAAAGAACAAGAATGAATTTTTTTCAAGCATCCATTTCTGTATAATAGATATAGTGCCATTCCCATAAATTCCTATTTACATTAATGTTTTATTCTTTTTGCTTTGTTTGTCCTATTCCTTTTGATACTATGTTATGCTATTGCATTTAGTGTCTCTGTTTCAAATGTTTGCTGGTTATTTTTCAGGCCCTATAGTGTTGTTCAATTCATTTCATTATACCATGATGAACTTTCTTAAACTAGTTAAAGTTGCTTCAAATTTGTTAACAATAAACCATTCAGTCTCAGGCATATTTTCTGGAAGATTTCTGTTTTTTCACTAAGGTATTGAAAATATTTTCTCAGTTACATGAGGTGAGGAGATATAGAAAAGTGTTACAACAAATATCTTGTTTTAAATAGATATTTTGTAGTTTTCCCAATTATGTCATACAATATGAATCAGATGATACCTGAAGACTGTGGAACTTGATGTTTGATAAAAACTACGGCAAAGCAGGTTATCTGATCTTTAAATTATGTTTCTGTCCATGAAATTGGGAGATATAAAAGTGAATTTTTGTTTATGATATTCTCTATTCCAAGAACATTGCACAGCAAAGAAAGCATTAAACTTGTCATGTTCTTCTATTATTTTCCCTTACACTTCATTTGTTTCTGTTACATAGCCTTGTACTTTATTATTACTCATTGTTACTAACAGGCACATTCGATTTGGATCCAATAGAAGTTTCTGTCATCTGTTAAACTATGAAACTAATGACTGTAACATGTAACAAGTTTAATTACATATATTGATTGTAAAATGTTTATCTCCTTGTTTGTTCCTTAAAAATAATCCAGTTAACTCTATTTATAGTTTATTGATGAGTTAATTGAGTTAAACTCAAAAACAAATCTTTGAATGACTACAGGTGACACATTTAATATAATTCATGTTACTTTGCACCTGAAAGGCACATAACGTTATTTCACATTCAAAACACCTCTTAAAATCTTATTTGCTTCTGTTGACCATCAGAGCTGTTATAACAGTGAATAAAGAAATATGAGTTCTGAATATTTATAAAACTTCTTTAATATTTGTATGATTTACTTCTATACTAGTTGTTAAAGGGACACTATCAAATTAAAGCACTTTATATAAAGATCATCAGATTTCTGTATGTAACAGTTTGGTGGCAATTATGACTGTACAGTTCTCTGTGCTGAAAATGTGCCAAGCAGACAATAAATACAAAAATATTAATACTCCATTTTGTCATCTCTCACCAATATTCACCATTATTTAACCATATTTCTTAAGTTATCTGTCAGTAGCACTTAAAGAATCTTTCTCTCATACACACACAAATACATACACACACACACAAACCCTTCAGTAACTGGACATGAGGCTTCAATTTTTGTTATTGTTCTGCTCTTCAATCTAACTATACATTCTAACATCTGAGTATTCCAGGAGAAATTCTGTGAGATCTTCACAACTTCAGTTCTCAGATCTTAATAATTTCTTTTATACATCTAAAAAAGCGATTTGCCTTTACTTCATGGATAAGGTACATTTTAGAACCTATAAGATAATTTACTTTACTTCATGAATTGACTGCTTGAAAGCTTACTACCAAATCTGGTCTGCCCAAAACATTTAAGTGTCTTAAGTTTTATTCCTGACTCCACTTTAAAATCACCTTTGTTTTTCCCTTTACTGGAATTAAGTGTACACTGTTATACTCTGAATCCCCACAGAATATAGGTACCAAGTTAAGTGGCCTGCATAAATACTGATACACAAACACACACACACATGCACACACCACAAATCCTTACTTATCTGCTTCCCTCTATGTTCACTAGCAATATCCTAGCTCAAGTTACTATCATCTCTCCTGGGTTTCTGACATAGCCTAACTTCCCCATCCATTCTTGCCTATTTTTAATACCATTGATCTTGTACCTATGCTCAAAACTCTTTACCAGATACTTTAAAATCTCAAATCCTAAACTTCCAAACTTTGCATCATTTGATCCCTTTTAAAGTCTTTGGTTTATTTGGTGGCACTCTTCCCCTTTATCTCAATGCTTACTGTTAGGGCAATCACAGACACTTGAACACATGCTAAGCAGTTTTTCACTACTCACAACTCCTTTTCTATTGTGTGTCATTTCACAATCTGGGGAAGATGTTAAGTCTAGTGAAAAGTCACTGTCAGAGCCGCAGATAGTTATCAGTACAGTACTTCTCATGGCAGGCACTCCTCCCCAAAAGGTGTTCAAAAAACACACCCAAATTGTAAAGATTGGTCTCTCTTCTCCAACAGGAAGTGTGGCGTGTCGAGCTGTCAGCCTTCAACCCCAACCTGGAGTAGTTTTTGGCCACAGCAGGACCCTGGACTTCTTCCCCTGTCCTTTTGGACTCTTTTTGCTGTGTAAGTGACAAGGAGATCATTTGCCCTTTCTGGTCTCTTTATTCTGTAAAAGTAATAAGTGGATCATTTGCTGAGTATCTGCTGTGCCCTGAACCTGTGTTATCACAATGCACTACTGTAGCAACTTGTTCCACACTTACCCTCCAGCCCTACAAACTTATTTACACTTATTTAGCCCTACACACTTATTTACAGTTTCTTTCTTTCTCTCGCACCACTACCCTCCCCTAATACCCCGAGACATTCCAATATACCCTTCTCCAGTATTCTCTTTGCCCCATGTTCCACAAACTCTTTATCTGGGTAAATTCCTACCTGATACATGACAAATTAAATTCTACTTCATTGAAAATGTCTTCCCTGACTCCATATTAACATTAGACCTGCTCTTTTAATTTCTTGTAACACTCTTACTTTTGGTTCAGGGCACATAATTTGTAATATTTACAATCATGAATTTTTAAATATTGTTTTTGTTTTTTCATCAATTTGTAAGCTCCCTGAGGGCAGTGACCAGATATATTTGATTAAATTTTGACTCTATGGTGATTAGCACAGATTTTAGGTCATATATAGGCAACTCACAAATATTTGCCTTTAAATGAACAAGTATTCTCTCAGATTTCTAAGTAAGATTGGGGTAGCTATAATTTTTTAAATGTCTGTCTTTAGGAATACAAACATATATTTAGGTTTAAATATATTACATTTTTAATGTTTACAATATTTTGAAATCCTTTCAATTTACTCTGAGCAAATATCCCAGTATTATTGATACCAAAACTGTGTCTTCATAGATGTTTCAGATAGTTTTAAAACATTAAAACATGTATCCTTTTTATGGACACAACAATATTGTGCTTTTTAATATGTTGAATATAACAATAGTAAAGCACGTGACCCTGATTATAATAGAATAGAAACTTTGAAAAGGTTGCATCTCATTGTTTTCTAAGTTTCCTTGTAGGGAGAAGTGTTATATTTTGAAATTTGGTGTTCATTGAAAAAAAAATCTTTTTTAAAAAACAAAAGAGTATTTTTCTTTTCCTATCAACTTGGTACTGGAAATAAAATCCCTGGGAAATAAAATATTTTAATTATAATTACTTCATGCAAACTGAGTGCAATATGTCTTGGAAACCTTTATTATCACTATAATAATAATAAAGGTAAGTGTGATGGTGAACCTCTGTTTAGAGTTCGGTCAAAGGACAATTTACTACTTGGTCTAATGTTCTGTTGTCTTACCTGGAAAGAGAGAATGGGGTAGAAAAAATATTCAAAAATAATGGTAGAAAATTTCCCTATTTTGATGAAAAGTATACACTCACACATCCAAGAAACTCAAAAAACACCAAGCAGAAGAAACAGGAAGAATACCACACCAAAGTACATCATAATCAAAATTCTGAAAACCCATAAAAATTAGAAAATATTTAAAGCAGATAAGAAATAACATGCACTATGTAGTGAGGAACAGCAGTAAGAATAACAGCACATTTCCTATCAAAAATAAATAAACCCAACAGACAACAAAACAGCAACTTTGAAGTATTGAAGGAAAGAAAGAAAGAAAAAATGATCAACCTAGAATTCAATAGCCAGTAAAATATCTTTCAGAAATGAAGTTGTAGGGAGATCCAAGATAGCAGAGAAAGGAACAGCAGGCTCTGCTCTTGATCTAGAAACTGTTGGAAGGCAGCCTGAGAGGAGATGCTAAGCTGATCCTGGTGATCTGAGACGAAGATGCAAATTTTTGTTTCTTTTTGTTTTGTTTTGCTGTTTGTTTCTTCTCCTCGTCCTTATTTTCATTCCTTCTCCTGTTTTTCTTCTTTTCTTTCTTCTCTTCCCATTTCTCTTGTCTTTTATTTTTGCTTTTTTTCTTTCTTTCCTCTCTTTTTATTTTTTATGTATTATTATTTTACCTGCTTTTTTCACTTTCCTTCTTCTTTTTATGTTTCCTTTCTTCTTTATCTTTCATTTCCCCCTTCTTTTCTTCCTTCTGGCCATTGCCTGTTTTTTTCTTTCTTTCACCTCTTCTCACTTACCTGTCTTTTATATTTTATTTTTCTTGTTTGTTTTTTCCCTTCTTTAAATTTTTATTCTTGTTTATCATTTTCTCCCTTATTATTTATTTTTATTTCTACTTTTTGCTCTTTTTCTTTCTTTTTTATTTTATCTTTACTTTTTCATTTTTCTCTTTTCCTTTCTCTCCTTTTTTGATGATATAATATTTTTTCCACTGAACACGGGCAATGATGAAGATATAGAATAAAATGAAATCAAATGATAAAGAAGACTCTTAACATAAAACCAAACAAAAATAAAACCCCAGACTAGAAAGAGAGACTAACCAGCTGCATAAACTCACCAAGATAAACAAATGCCTAGACATCAACAAAAAATTACAAGCCATATTAAGAAATAGGAAGTCACAGCCTAGTCTAATGAACAATCTAAAAGGCAGGAGGAGAAGCACAACATGGAACAAATAATAAAAGATGTCCAAACAAATATCCTTAATTGATTCAATGAAATGAAGGAAGAGATAAAGGATATCAAGAAGACACTGGAGGAACATACAGAAGAAATTGTAAACATACATATAAAGATAGCTGATATTACAGTGATGAAAGGCACAATGCAAGAAATTAAATATATAGTATAAGCATGTAGCAGCAGATTTGAACAGGTAGAGGAATGAATTAGTGATATCAAAGATAGGACAAGTGAAGTTACACAGATAGTAGAATATATAGAGGAAAAAAATGGAAAAAAAATAACAAGGACTCAGGGAATTGAATGACAACAGAAAATACATAAACATACACATTATGAACATCCAAGAGGTAGAAAATAAGGGAAAGGGGGCAGTAAGGTGTTTGAGGAAAGAATGGCCAAAAATTACCCAAGTCTTATGAGGAACATGGAAGTACATGCCCAGGAAGCACAATGTACTCCAAGCACAATAAATCTTAGCAGACCTACCCCAAGAAACATATTTATCATTATTGTCAAAAGCTTAAGAGAAAGACAGAATCCTGAAAGCAGCAAGAGAAAAGGGACCTATCACATATAAGGGAAGCTTGATAAGATCAAGTGCTGATTTCTCATCTGAAACCATGCAAAAGGAAGGCAGTGGGATGATATAGTTAAGGAGCTAAAAGAAAGAAAAAAAAACACAAAAACTACCAGGCAAGAATTCTGTATCCAGCAAAACTGTCATTCAAAAATGAGGGAGAGTTTAAAGTATTCCAAGATAAACAGAAATTGAGAGAACTCCAGAAAGAACTAATACCAATACTGCTCAAACTCTTCCAAAAAATTGAAGAGGAGTGAACATTAACTAACTCTATGATGCCAATATCACCCTCATAGCAAAGCCACATAAATACAATACAAGTAAACTACAGAGCAATCTTTCTAATGAACTTAAATGCAAAAATCCTCAAAAAATATTTACTAATCAAATCCACCAACACATCAAATGGAAACCACCATGATCAGGTGGGATTTATCTCAGATATGCAAGAATGGTTCAACATAAGAAATTCAATAAATGTAATATACCACTGTGATGGTTAGGCTAATGAGTCATCTTGGCCAGGTAATTGTGCCCTGTTGTTTGGTCAAGCAAACACTGGGCTAATTGTAATTCAAGGACATTTATGGACTTTAATCATTGGTGAGTTTACTGCATAGATGGCTGATTACATCTGCATCAACCAGGGAGATTACTGTCAGCAATGAGTGATGCTTTATCCAATCAGTTGAATGCCTTAAAAGGGGAAGTGATTTTAGCATTCAGAGAGAATTTCTAAGCTCATCTTTGGACAGTCAATTCCTAGAAACTCAACAAGGCCCTTCATTGGACTTTCATCAGAGGCCCTGGTTTGCAGCCTGCCTGCAGAATCTGGACTTGTGCACCCCCCCAGGGTCACATGAGAGATGCTTATAAAATCTCATACTATTTACAGATATCTCCTTGTGATTCTGTTTCCCTGGAGAGCTCTGACTAATATAACCACATTAACATATCAAAGGGGAAAAAATCGTATGATCATCCCTTTTGAAGCAGAAAAGGCATTCAACAAAATACAGCACCCTTTCTTGATAAAAACACTTCAAAAGATAGGATTAGAAGGAAACTTCCTCAAATGATAAAGGGATTATATGAAAAACCCACAAGTAACATCATACTCAATGGTGAAAGGCTAAAGTCTTTCTCTCTAAATCTGGAACAATACAGTGATGTCCCCTGTCACACACTTATTTGACATTGTATTAGAAGTACTTGCTCATGTATTTAGGCAAGAAAAAGAACCAAAAGGCATCCATATTGGAAAGGAAGAAGTAAAGCTTTCACTATTTGCAGGTGACATGATCAAATACATAGAATGCACTGAAATATCTACAACCAAATTTCTAGAGCTGATAAATGAGTTTAGTAAAGTGGCCAGGCATAAGATCAACATGCAAAAATCAGTAGCATCTCTGTATACTAATAATGAGTAATTGAGGAGGAAATCAAGAAAAAATTTCCATTTACAATAGCAACTAAAAAAATCAAATATCTAGGATTAAATTAACTAAGGATGTTATAGACTTGTACTCAGAAAACTGCACATCATTGCTAAATAAAATGAAAGAAGGCCTAAAAAAAAGGAAGAATATTCTATGTTCATGGATTGGAAGACTAAATATCATTAAGATGTCTATCCTACCCAAATTGATTCACAGATTCAAAGCAATTCCAATAAAAGTTCCAACAGCATTTTTTTACTGAACTGGAATAGCTAATTATCACATTTACTTGGAAGAATAAGGGAGCCCAAATAGCCAAAAACATTTGAAAAGGAAAAGCTAAACTGGAGAAATCACACTACCTGACTTTAAAGCATACTACAAAGATACAGTGCTCAAAACTGCATGGTATTAGCACAAGGATAGACATAGTGACGAATGGAACTAAATTGAGAGTTCAGATATAGACCCATGCATATTCATCATACTGATATTCAAGAAGGCGACCAAGTCCTTTTGATTGGGACAGAATAGTCTCTTCAAAAAGTGGGACTTGGAGAACAAGATATCCATATGCAAAAGAATAAGAGAGGGTTGTCATCGCACATCCTATACAAAAATTAACTCAAGATGGATTAAAGACCTTAATATAAGAACCAAGACCATAAAGCTCCTAGAAGATAACATAGGGAAGCTTCTATAAGATCTGGTAGTAGGTAATGGTTTCATAAACTTTACACTCAAAGCATGAACAATGCAAGAAAATAATAGGTAAATGGAACTTCCTCACTATTAAAACATTTTGTGCTTCAAAAAATTTTGTCAAGTGAAAAGGCAGCCTAATCAATGGGAGAAAGTATTTGGAAACCACCTATCTGATAAGGGTCAAATATGCAGCATATATAAAGAAAGCTTACATCTTGAAAATAAAAAGGACAAACAACCCATTTTAAAAATGGGCTGGAGATTTGAATAGAAACATTTCCCAAAAGGAAATACAAATGGCTAAAAAGCACCTGAAAAGATGCTCAATGTCACTAGCTATTAGGGAAATGCAAAACCAAGCTACAATGAGATATCATCTTACACCTATCAGAGTGGCTGCTATTAACAAAACACAAAACTACAAGTGTTGGGGAGGACATGGAGAAATAGAGACACTCATCCATTGCTGGTGGGAATGTACATTGGCGCATCCACTGTGGAGAATAGTTTGGCAGTTTCTCAGGAAGCTAAGTACAGAGTTACCATGAGATCCAGCAACCCCACTACTAAGAATATACCTAGAAGAATTGAAAGCAGGGATGCAAACAGTTACATGCACACCAATGTTCAATGCAGTATTTTTCACTTTTGCTAAAATTTGGAGGCAACCCAACTGTCCATCAATGGATGAATGGATAAAGAAAATGTGGTAGATGCATAGGATGGAGTAGGACTCATCTTAAGAAGGAATGAAGTATTAACACATGAGACAACATGAATGGACCCTAAGACCTTATGTTGAGTAAAGTAAACCACTCATTAAAGGACAGATATTGCATGATTTCACTGATATGACCTAAGAATATGGAGCAGACTCACAGAGGTTGAGTCTGGAAGATAGGTTACCAGGACATAGAAAGCAAGTAAAGATTGGTGAGTTGTGTTTCAATCTGGGTAGAATCTATGATAAGGTGGCTGTGGAAGGTTTAGCAGTGGATAGAGGTGATGATGCAATGATATGAATGGGGTTGAAGATGCTGGTGTGTTAGTGTACGTGGGGTTGGTAGGTTTGGCTATCCATAGAGCTGGGGGGAGGGCTGGAAGAAGGAACAGGTGAACTCCAGATTGAGGACTGTGGTTGAGAATAGAATTGTTAGAGTGTTTTTTTGGTAACCATGGAAAGGGAGGGTCACTGGTGCATGGTGATCGGGGGGATGTGTAGGAAAGGGTGCAACTGGGGCATGCCTTTTTGGAATATGAATGTGTTCATGTGGTCATAGGGTGTTATCTCAGTGGGTGGAAACCCACACAATAATCAACAAAATATTAAATCCCATCCTGGGAAGTCCTGCTACATTCTCTAATAGAGTGGCAAGAATCTGTAGAGTACATAGGCAGTACTTAATAAAAGAAAACAGAGCAATACACCAAGTTCTTGATATTAATGCTTGTACTTATGAACATATTCTTATAAAATTGAAACTTAGCCTAATAATATCTATTGTTTTTCAAATGTGACCTCTCTCTAATTCAAACTCAGTAAACAAGCTCACTACCTCCCCACTGGTGTGGGACATGACCTCCAGGGATGAGCCTCCCTGGCACTCAGCTATCATTACCAAGCACCAAACAGCAATCCATTTGGAAAAGAGACCTTGACCAAAAGGGGGAAAAATTAAATACAAAAGAGTTTTTATGGCTAAGAGTTTTAAAAGTGAGTTGAGAGGATATTCCATAGGTTACACTTATGCACATCTCAGGAAAGAAATCACTAACTGCCACAGTAAGCAAAGCTGCAAACAGGGGTACTCCTGTGGGCTCTAGATCCATCAGGACACTGTAGGCAAGGCACACAACTCCATGTAATCAGCATCACATCGATGGGTCTTACATTGCAATATATGAAAACCTATTTCCCCTGTAACAATGGAAGAAACTATATCATTCATGTGGAGGAAGTGGCCACGAGGGCAGGTTAAGGGAAACACAGGTGAATTATGGGAGTATTTTGGGGACTAGGGAATTTTCCTGAATGACATTGCAATGACAGATATGGGCCATCCCCCGTAACAGAGTTAAGCTCATTTCTAATTTCCCTACACATGATTCTCCTACCCCTTTTATTTGAACCTATAATTAGCATTCTACCCACTAAATATATGTCCCAGAGATTTAATTGTTGGTCTGTTCATATGTTGGTTGAACCCTGAATCTAAACAGAGTTGCAGCCAAACCTACTCTCTATTTCATTGTATCTCCATTTCATTGGACTTTCCCAGGACAACTAACTAAATGATGATGGACAAACTCCATCCCAAAAAGCAAAGAGTGTCCACAAATGCAAGCAAAACAGTGACTTCCATCTTCACCATAAGATCTAAGCCTACTCTCAGTCTGAAGCAAAGCAGGCATCACCACCCGAAAATCCTCAAGATTCAGGAAGGGGGGAATGCAACAGTGGATTAAAGTAGATTTATTATTATTGTAGTAATGAAAGAAATTTTAACATCAATATAAAGATAGTGATTACCAGATATTCCAAGTTAAGGGGGGAGGGTTGGGAAGGAGAGTTGGGACATAGGGCATTTTAGGCCATTGGAATGATTTTGCATGATATTGCAATGATGGACATATTATACATTTTTTCAATATCTATAAAATTGTATGGTGCAACGTGTAAACCATAATGTAAACTATAAACCATGGATAGGAACAATGCTTCAATATTTGTTCATCAAATGTGAGAGGAAGTGATGGGGTATATGGGAATCTCCTATGTTTTCTATGTAAATTTTCTGTAATCTAAAACTCCATTAAAAATAAACTTTAAAGAGTTTTAAAAAATGAAGATATAATAAAACTTTTTAGACATATAAAAACTGAAAGAATTTATCTCCAGTAGAACAGCACTAAAAGAAATGCTAAAGTCTTTCAGGCAAAAGGAATATGATATCTGATGAAAATTTGAGTCTACACAAGGTAATGAAGAGCGTTTTAAATGGCAAATATGTGGATAAATATATTTGTTTTACTTTCTTAATCTTTTAGAAGATAACTGTTGTTTTAGTTTGCCAAAGGCTGATGATTCAAAGTACCTAAAATGGGATGGGTTTATACAGGGAATTTATTTGGGGTAGAAGCTTACAGTTGCAAGGCCGTGAAAAGTCAAATCTGAGGAAGCATTGGAGATGCTTTCTCATGAAAGTCAGCTGCCACATGTTGAATCAAGATGGCCGCTCATCTCTGCCAAGATTTGAGCTCAGCTAAGGGCATTCAGGCATAGGGTTTATATCTTTCCTGGCCTCGTATATCAATCTCAGCTGTTCTGCTTCCTTCCCAAGTTCATCTGAAAGCTATCAGGCAAACAGCAGGACTTGTCTCCTATTGAGTTGCTCTGTAGGCCCAGTCTTTAGGGGCTTCATCCTTAAGCAATCCTCTAGTCCTCTCTCATACATGGCAGGATCAAACATGGTGACTTCCTTTTCCTCTGTGTGTCTCTGTGTCTCCTTTTATATCAGACTCAGCAAAGGGGTGGAGACTCCACCTGAGTCTCACCTTCACTGGTATAGTCCAATCAAAAGCCCTAAAGCAATATTATAAAATGATCTAGTCAAAAGTCCCTCAACCAAATTTACTGTAATCAAAGGGTATCATACCCAGAGGAATAGATTAGCATACATCATAATCTTTCTCTTTTTGGGATTCATAAACTAATTTCAAACTGCCACAACTGTGTAACTATATATGATAATGGGTTTTGGGTTTGTAACACATTTAAATTTAAAATATATTATAATAGCACAAAGGTCAGAGAAATGTAAATATGTTTTAAGGTGTTCTTGTACTATGTGAAGTAGTATATCTTATTTGTCATGAATTAAAGATGCATACTATAAACACTACAGAAATTGCCAAAAAATCAGAGCTGTAGTTAATAAATTAAAAAGAGAGAGAGAGATAATATTGTTATAATGCTTGGACTTCCTCACAGAGTTTATTTTATAATCAGGTGTTGTAAAGTTTTTAAAAGATTTTTTTAAAAACTACATATGCAGTGCACAGCACACAGTACCCTTAATAAATATTTGCTAAGTTTCTTGTTAATATTAGTCAATCTAGTTTGCATGATGAATTTGTTTTTATATTAGTCTTCTCCTAATAAACAATAAGATATTTAACTACTATAATTACATTGTCTTCATTTCTGAATTCTTCAAGCATGAATTATGGTGCATTTCACAAAAGGGTGCTCAGTGAATTTATTTTAATGATGTTACCACTTCCTAGTTACGCATCAAGAAGTCTATCGTCATCTCACTTGAATCATTTCTCTCATGTACAAGAATATGTCACTTCAGTGAAGAGGAAAGGACTGGAATTTTCAGTAATTTTAACAAATATACATAGTATATTATTAAAAAATTAAAATATTTGGTAACTGTTAGTGAAAAATGGCACTCACTGGGGCATGGAGACAGACAACTGCAGGCAGAAAGTTTACTGGGAATCTCTCCCAATGGAGGGGGTCTGAAGAATGGACTTCAGGCCCCCCAGTGGTGTGACAGGGGTCTGAAGAGAGACTTCAGCCCACCCCCTGAGGGTGGTGGATATGACTTTATATAGTACATCAATAGGTCGGGAAACCAAGTACAGCCTGGGGCCAAATGGCCAGGGGGAATTGGGCTAGGATGTCTTGGAATGTGGGAGGGGTTGGTGGTGCTTGGGCCCAGAGGGGGTGATGGCCCTTATCTGCTGAAGTTTATTTATTCTTCTGAGGGGATGGACTGCCCGTAGACAATGATGGCTTGCTCAGGCAGTTAGGTGGGTTATGGCCTCATGCTGCTTTTCTTCCATTTATGCCACAGGGATATTTATTCATGGTCTTATGACCTGTTAATCACTACAAACCTCTTAAGGGGAAACCTCTAACAGTAACATATTCAAAATGGATATTTTTTCATTATATATATACAAAATATACCTATGAATATGTCAGAGTATCAAATATATATGGAATGAAACTATTCAAGTAAATAGGATATGTTCATCAAGGAGAAATTTGACAATATGAACTTTATGTTTTTGACTAACCATAACCAGTGTATTTAAAAAAGCAAGAGGATAAAATCTTAGGCAATATTGCACATTAACCTTTAGACATAGCATTCAGGAACTTTACAGAAGGGGACAAGTGAAGACAACAGTAAGCTTGAATGTGTTTCTCCTTTTTTTAAAAAAAAGAATTTTCATAATTACCAAAAGAAAAGCATACATGTTTAAAGGTTGTTGAATTTATTTTGTTGATAAAGTATTTCTTTATTGTCTCCTAAAATAACATGGTCCAGCATTGAAATTTTTGCAGACTTTCAGTAATTCCCATTTTAGGTGCTTTTTTAAAGTTAGTTTTATGGCAATGAAACATAGCCTTGTGATGGTTAATTTCAGTGTCAAATTGGGTAGGTTATGGTATCTTGTTATTTGGTCAAGCACTGGCCTCCCTGTTACTGTAAGGGATTTGCATAGATGGGATTTGCATCTATAATCAGTTGATGGCATCTACAGTCAACAGTGGAAATTGCCCTCAACAATGTGGGAGTTTCTTCATCCAATCAGTTGGAGATCTTAAAAGCCAAAATTGAGGATTTCAGATGTCAGAAGAATTTCTGCCTCAAATTCAGCATTGGTTTTTGTCAGAATTTCCAGTCAGTCAGCTTTCCCTATGGAATTTTGACTAAGGACATCAGCATCACCTTTTTGGGAGTTTCTAGCTTGTGGCCTGTATATGCAGTTCTGACTTGACAGCCCACAAGTTCACATGAGCCAATTATAGAGGATCTCTTAATAAGACCCTGTTAGTTTTGTTTCTCTGGAGAACCTTGACTAATACACAACAGTAAGTTTTGCTTTCCAAGGGGAATCACCTCTGATTATGGGAGGCACACATTTTTTTCCAAGGGAAGACTCCTGTTTGTACTTTAGATAACACTGCATGTGATCACTATGTCTGAGACAACATACACATGAAAAAAATAACAAGGACTTAAAAAATGTAATCTGTGTAACATTTTAAGTTTTACATATACATTCTGAAGAAAAAAAAGTACATTCATAAAACAAATAATAAATTTTCTTGAGAGTATATGACTTCTTCCTTTGATAAGTCCCAAGCATGTTAAGCATTCAGAAAGCATTCCATAAATGTGGCTGATATTAATCGGTTATTTATTTCTTAAATTTTAGCATGAAATGTGTTTAATATTTGTAGTATCTTAGAACTGTAGCTCTTTCAAAATCTGATTCTTAGATTAGATTTGTCTTTGGGATAAGTTTTGAACTGTCAGAAAATATAAAAATGAAGTGTCAATAATTGTTTATTTGTGAGTTCTAATTAGAGATTAGATATCATTCTTATTCTCATTTTTTTTTAAAGTGAGTTCTGAGTACTAAAGGAAGAAAAGTTTTTAGATTACCACAGAATTATTAAGAAAGTATGAGCACATGTATAAAATAATGTTTAAGTGCCCTATGTAAAACAATAGAATACTCATACTTTATCAGTGTACTAAACATTTTGCAAATAAGAAAACAATTTTAGAACAATAAACTGAACTCATCTCTTTTCATTTTTCAGAATATATTGAGTTTTTAATAAAAGTATAAAGAATATGGGGGTACTTTTGTCCAAAAGTATAGAAAAAAAATTGGGGAAATAAATTATTTAATCAACAGGTAAACAGTAAACAGTACCATTTAAAAAATGTTCTTTCATTAATTGTAACAAAAGTACCACACTAATGCAAGGTGTTTATAATAGGGGGGTATGTGGGAACTCTGTATTTTATGCATGATTTTTCTGTAAACCTATAACTTCTCACTAAAAAAAAGAAGTGAATCCTTTAAAAAGACTTTTGTTTTCCCCTTGCATGCAAGAGTGTAATAAAATGTTGACACCTGGTCATAAAAAATAAATAACTTTATTTTTACTTTTATATAAATAAGGAGAAAACAAGTTTATTATACAAAGCAAATTACCTAAAATTTTGCATGTTGATGTTACTTTATCCTATTAGTATCCTCCAGAACGACCTTTTGACTCACTTTGAAA